>JAQIXC010002524.1:0-10723 GCA_034697605.1 Metabelba pulverosa
CAGCTAACCAGCTAACCAGCTAAGCAGCAAGAGTCAAGCCTCTTGACCTGGTTCGCACCGGGAGCGCAGTGTTTATATTTATATTTCGTTTTCTCTTATACGGTATGAAAAAAATCGCATTTTAATCATAAGGCTATGAACTGTTTAATAGCTAACACATCGACTTAGTTATGCAATTAATTCTTTATGTTTTCAGAATCTGATTAACTTACATAAGAATAGAAATTAATTTCGGCTTTTCTTAAAGTCTATTATTTCTAAATTAACGGTTATTATCGCCTAATCGGTGCTAAGAATAAAGTAGTTTCGCATTCATTTCCGCAAAATATTCTTTACTTTTCTCAATTGGTTTCTGCATTTTAGAACAAAAACATAAAAACAAGAATGTTTTGAATGATAATTAAAAGAAATTATTTTTAAAATTGTCGCTTAGATACTCATTTGAAAACTATCTTTAATTGTATGGCTTGAAACTGTCTGTGATAAAATTAAATGCCACATTTAAATAAAGTGGAATCATAAAAATGATTAAAATAACATCGCATAAATTTTATAATTATATCTTTACTTAAATGATTGTATTCATTAATTAGATATAAAATATATACATATAATCAAATAGAAATGTTTTGCAATCGTAATATTTGTTTATGACTCAAACGCGAGATATTTATCGAATTAATTGAAATGAAAATTTTTCGCTGCGTTTTTACAGCAAATAAATCTAACTTTTGATACAACTGCCTATGAGTGCATCTGTTTAATTAAAATCAACTTGTACAGTATATTTTTCCAATAACAGTCAATTAATGTAAACAGTTTTTAGTATTTAATCAGAAACTCGAATACACTGTAAGAACAGCTCGAAAATTGATTGTTAAAAAAGGCAAACTTTTGTGTCGAGTGCTGTAGTGGTGGAGAGAAACAAGATTTGGATAAGTTTTAGGCAATCGGTTCGCAAACAAACTCCAAACCGAATGCTCTCATGTTGTGGGACGTGTGTTAAGGACGCGTTCGCTTAAATGCGAGTATAAAAAACGAGAGAAATCAACTTAATCATTTTTAAATATTGCAGTCGTACAAACCTAATTGTCCTCTTATTAAAAAAAAACTGCATCCAAACTTAATGCTAATCAGTTTCCTTGACTTATGCAATCATTTACTCGTTTATGAAATGTATTTTATTGTATAGTATATACGCCGTCGAGAGTCGGTCTATAAAAGGCAATGCGAGTCGAAAATTGATAGCCTTTTCTGTTTTAATAAATTAAATAACATATTCTTTATCTTTAACTACAATTCGTAATTCATGCAATTAGTAGAATGTACGTTTAAGCACACAAAAAAATAAGTTTGCAATTAATTAGCAATATTAAAAAATTAAATAAATGTGATTTGAATGTTTCTCAAATTTTTTCTTAACAAAATATTTCTTTAAAATTGTTTATAATTGATATGAAATGACATTAGATTAAGCAAATTAAGGAAATTAAGATATGACTTAAAATTTGGAATAGATTAGCAAGGCAACTTTTTATCAGCAAATTTCTAGCAAATTACTAGGTTAATTTAAAAATGAGTAAAGTAAAAAACGAGTTAACCGTTTGCTATACGTAACTCGTAGTCTTAGTGAGGAATCTGTGCTTCGGGTAAATCGAGTTTCGAGTTTGAGTTTCTCGTGTCGAGTCGAGTGGCGTCGAGTCGAGTCGATCGCTGGTATGGCTGGTGGTGTGTGTGGTGTGTGAGTGGAGGCAAAGTTGGTCTGACGTCATGAGCCAAATCTGCCATATCTGCCGCATTGCCGATGCGATGCCGTTATTGCATAGCCTCTGCATTCGCTCTGAGTTGTGACGAGTTGTGGAGTTGTGTTCAAGTATTTGCAGCGCAAACACACCGAACGAAGCGCTCGTTCACTCATTCAGTGTTCGCTAGCGATTGCAACTCTACTCTATTCGCAAACTTCAACGCAAAGAGCATTAAATTTCATTCGCGATTGTTTCGAACAAATATTAATTTAAGAATGTATGTTTAGTATTTTAATCGACATATTTATCTCTCGTCATTACAAGTCAATCAAATGTATCGAATGTGTGTAAAGTGTTGTTTTCCCCTGGAGTACGTCAAATGACCGGCACATATAGCCTACTGTATGTCGCATTGAGAATTTTGCCTTGATACTTTGCGAATAATGTTAAGCTTAAGTAAGTACTCTATACTTGCTATGACTCGATAACTGGTCTTAAATATTATGCAATCAAACATATCATACATTTTAATGAATACCTAATACGAAGTACTGTATATGTAATCTAAAAAAATTCATAAAATAATAATACGATTTGTCTATTATATTGTGTTTACGAAGAATTAAACGAAGATTAGAGTCGAAACTCATGTTTCTTATCGCTAGCATATTATCAATGCAAATGTTACGACAATAGAACTACATATCAGAAAATAATATTAGAATTGTTTTCTTCAATTCGTAAAATAATGCTTTCGATAATTGGGATAAAATCGGATTTCCTATTGAATTGCGAACTGTTTGTGCAAAAGTCAAAATGTGTGCCAATTTAATAATAAAGTACTTCTAATAGAGAACATCCATTAGATTATCGATTGGTAATGAAAACGTATATCATTAGTAGAATCGGTTGTCTCTGCTGTACAGTATGTGTCGTCAGAATATGAGACGCAAGCCGTGAAACACTACTATTGTGTGTCATTGATACCCATATTCTAGTTCTGCAAAACAATATTATTCTTCGCATTCAATCACCGATTTGCCGGTTTAAGGCCGAACAGAATCGGTGCCCACATTGAGATACTCTGCGCCTGACTCTCACACATGTGTGAAGAGCTAACTGTTCGTCAGTTTGTGTGCAATATTCATCGGTTTGGCCGTCAATACGAGTAATACTTGTTTTGATTGGAGAACGCAGGTGCGGGTCCTCATCACCACTGTATACACCGCCGCACCATTCGAGCGCCAATACACTAATAGCCTTTCTGTCAGACAATCGCTAATGCATTCCCCACTCGCCGTCAGACCCTTTCCACTCGAACGCCAATTGAAAGTATTGTAAACTAATATTTGTACTCTTCCTACCCTTCACTCACATCATTGTGAAGTGAGGTTTGGGTCTGCAATGCATTCATTCAGTCGCTAACACAACACGACATCGACAGTCATCTCAAGTCATCTGAGTTTGAGTTCGAGTCTAAAGCACAACAAATGCTCTTTTCATTAGATTTTTGGTGAAAATAAAAGTTAATTTCAGTGAAGAAGAGATCGGAATATATTTGTAAAATTGACCCAAATTTGTCGCTGTAATGGCAAACAGTAGTGTCTCGTATAGTAATTGCGCTCAACTCGTGCATCACAACGAGTTCCCTGTGATGCTACTGGAGCCGAGACCCTTCCGGCCTTTCAAGACCAGCGAAGAGTACTTGTATGCAATGAAGGAAGACTTGGCTGAATGGCTCAACACTCTCTATGGGCTCGACATCAACGTCGAAGACTTCTTGACTCAACTCGAGACGGGAGTAGTGCTCTGCAGGTCTGTCCACTCGATTCCATAATAGCTTTTCATTGCTTTCTATTTATCGCCGAAACACTAAAATGTGTTTCTATTTCATGCGAAGACATGCGAATCACGTGCTGTCGAGAGCGCGAGAATACGAGGCGACGGGTCGACAGAGTCTCAACATCGAGATTCCGGCCAAGGATGTCGTGTATCGGGTCAACGTCAGATCGGGCACCTTCCAGGCCAGGGATAACGTGTCGAACTTCATCAGCTGGTGCCGACTCCTGCAGATTCACGAGTGCCTACTGTTTGAAACCGACGACTTAGTGATGAGAAAAAACGAGAAAAGTTTTATTCTCTGTCTTCTCGAAGTCGCCCGAAGAGGCTCTAAGATCGGTATGTCTTTCCGTTTGATATTTTGATGATAACTCAATCTTTTAGCAATAAATGCATAAAAAGTCGCCAAATGTCTAATATTTTTTGATTGTATATAATTTAATGCAATATAAATTTTATGACTATATGACTGTATATTTACAGTATTTTGTGTTTCAATAGCACTCGAGTTGATCGCAAGCACTAAATCACTGAATAAGTGAATGAATGCATAAAAAGTGCAAAAAACTAAGTCTAACCCAAAACGAAAAAAACTTTCTCATTATGTGATATAACTATGAATTTACTTTCAAAAATTAATCTAGACATAAAAACCTTTCAACAGGGCATACAATAAAACAATTCGTATGTCATAGAGTGAAAGGCGAATACGTTTTGGGCGTTTTTGGGAATTTCGTGTTTTTATTTTTTCAAACATTTTTACCTCTATTTTGTTTGTAGTAAATATGAGTAAAACATTTTTGAGAACGTTTAGCAAAATTCAATTAATTCTTTACAAATTATGTAATGTTCAATAGATTTAGTTCAGTATAATAGGCACAGAAAACGGTTTTTTATTTTATTTATTTATTTTTCATTTTGTTTGATGGATTTTATGATCAATAAATAAAGCTAATGAGCGATTGTAGTTAATTTTTTAACATTGATAATTCAGTTCTTTTTGTACTGTATATATTTTGTGAGTTGTGTATTGTATTGGTTTTGCAACTAAATGTTGTCTTCAACGGCAATAACTGCTTCGAAATGGAATGCATGTAAAGTCATGAAAATTTAATTTATTTTCAGTGTCATTATAGTAAACGAGATTTCTGCTGCCATTTGATCCCATGCGGTACCGAATATACAGTATAAATGAATGAATAATCACTTCCATTGTAACTCACATTTTTCGCTGCAAACTGCACTCTATATTGCGAACAACAAACAAAATCAATGACTAAAAAACTCTTAAGATATGAAAATTTTTGGAAGATATGGAATATTTTTCATAGAATGAGAGCATATTTTTGATATGCATTTAAATTTAAAGCAAATACTTATTTACATTATTATATAAATTGAAATGAAAAAATGCCGAAAACATCTGAATACTTGGATTCAGTCCATGAACTCGATATTAGAAAAACATATTACGAATAGCTGTCTGTCAACGGATGATAGAAATCATTCGGAAATATCGATAGAATTTCAGTCGAATATGAAATGCAGACAAAAGAGCGATTGTTTGTATTGTTTCACTTGAAAACTCTATCGACTCTTAATCTAATAAATCTGTTGAATCGGTTGATATAAAAAGTGGAAAATACGTTAAAAGCTGTGTAATAATGAAAATAGCAATTTGTTTTGACTGTTATTCGATTTTTTGCATTGACTTCATATGATCTTCTCTTCCGTTCTTTGTTTTCTATCAGTGATAGATCGGTCGACATTGGAATTTCTACATTTTGTACATTTGTACATTGTAGTTTTCAATCCATCCAAACATTTGGTTTAATATATTTTTTCCAACAGATGATCAGCTCTTCAGGTCTTCGAAAGTTTATCGTACATTGACTCGAAAATTGTCAAACATTTCTTATTTCTTATCATTTTCCCACAAAATCTATTTATTCAGTAAATCATTTAAACTAAAAAATTGTTTCGAAAATCTGTTTTCAGTTCAAATGGCATTAGATTAGAGTTTAGCAGTTCTAGGAGTTAGCGTTTTTAGCAAGGCAATTTATTCTGCTCCTCCATACGGCTCGTAGAGCGCATACAACCGCACATTCTAATACCTAAATACTGTACTATAAGCCATGCATTAACGTACTGTATAATATAATGTTGAATTGTTACGAGCATTAAAATATTAACGCTATGCTAAGCTAAAATATAATGCTTAACAATACAGTATAATATATAAATATAAATGTTGTTTTGACATTTTTCAAATTGAGAGCAATTGGATCTATTTAATTGAATGTTAATATGTTTCTAAATACAAACAAATTATGAATATTTGCGAATTTGTAGATATTTTGGTGAAAACAAGTTTGAAATAAATCGAAAAGTAGTTTCATTCGTGGCTATGATTTTACTTTCCATAGAAAAGCTCATTAACTGAACGGAAAAGCAGTGGAAGACCTGAAGACGTGTTCTCTCAGAACGCGCAGACATTCGGCGAAAATATCTATTTTTGACGATTTCGACGCAAAAATGCAAATATTCTTAGACTTAGATTCAGTTTTAATGAAAATTCGTCGCATTGAGAAAATCGTATTGATTGAGCGTTGCAAATTTTAAAAATATCTTTGAAAGGGAGAAATTTGAACGTATTCTCGACGTTTAATGTCGTGTTTCCAGAAAAAGATCGCGAAATGCGGGCAAACATTCGACGGACGGTTCGCCTCTTTTTTTAGTCGGCAATCAAGTGATTCGTTTTCGTCTAAAATAACGCTTTTATTGTTTGCATTATTACACGTATTAGACGTTACATAAGTTGCTTACAGAACTCATTCATTAATGTTGCAGTGCAACGTACTGTGCTCGCTAGCTTGCTCAAATTAGTTTTGATGTTATTAGGCAACACTTTATACTGTACCCTCGGCTAACACATCTTTATATCGATTTTCCGCATAGGGTTATCGGGAATACACTGTACATTAGAAGAGATACAAGAGATAGAGAGGAAAATATTTGCAATATAAATTCGAGTTTATTTATTAAGCTTGATTACTTGTTTCATGACATACATGTATCATATCTTCAATTATAGCTTCCGTTACTCGAGTAACAGTGTAATAGTTGACGAAATCGAATGAAGAAAATATTAATTTAATAAAATTGTTTGTTTTCTAACGATTAGGTATATTAGCGCCGACTCTAATACAGTTCGAAGAGGAGATCGACAGAGAGTTGGCGGAAGAGACGGAGGAAAACAACGATAACGACAGCGCCGATGATGTTCGCCAACAAATCATTACAAATGATCTCAAGTCGTTGCACGAGAGGGTGAGTCGACTATTAAATGTTTAATCGCTTTACTCTTAATCGCAATAATGGGTTGAATATCGTATTGCGTTTCAGTAATTGATTATGAATTTTGTTTAACGAAAATCGGTTCAAAGTTGAAGTATTACACGATTTGACTAATTATTCATTTAATGCATTTAATTAGCGAACAATCTAAAACATTTACACCGATTCCGCGAGTTAACAATTGTTTCTAAATGTTTAAACGTCCAATGTTTTTATGCTAATTTTTTAAACTTCAATTAATCTTCTAGTCTGCTTTTGATGAGCAAGGTTAGAGTAAAATTGTGGCATAACACTATAACATTCAGTGGTTTGGTTAACTTTTAAACTATTCTAAATAATTAGTTTAAACTAATTAAAATTCATTTTAAACTGTGTTAAAAACTTTAGAATTTAAATTAATTTATCAAAATTACAAATTTAAAACAAAATTAAAAAATGTTAGAATGTAAATACTACATAGTTAAATAGTAATTTAAAAATAAAATTTTACAGTAAATTGGCCATTTATTTATACCGTAAAAATATATTATGAAATTATTTGTGGAAAATTGAATTACTCTATAATTTGTTCACAGCTTTGCTCACATGTTGTAATAAGTTATGTTTTATTTGCAAACAATTGTATTGTTTGCGCGACTTGTGTAGCGCTAATGCTTTACATTGCGATTATTCGCTACCAGTTCTGACACTTTAAGCGATCGGATAACACAATAGAGTTTTTTTTATTTATATGTTTTACACATTTCTTATTTATTTTACAGTCTCGCCGACAGACAGATATTTTATAACGTGTAGTTTAATTGGTTTCTAAATTTAATTAATTCTAAACAGAACTTTTATTTTAATCTTCTTTAATTGCAGTTTTATTTCCTACTTGATAAAATGGAGCTTTGGGATTTATTTGACCTTTTCTCTATTAGTAGAATTGGTAAATTAGTTGTAAATTGCGTTGATATTAATTTTGCATCTTACCAATCTAGTCAGTTATAAATTGGGATTTTTTTCAAAAGTTGTGTTTTAATTTAGCAATGTTTATTTCATGACATAAACTCTACAACATTAGCCGAACTCACCTCCAAAACTAACATTGAATTATTAATTGAGTCTACGATTGAAATATAGTTCTAATTAAAACATATTTCGCTTGTTTTAGGACAACAGCAAAGCTTTAATTACAACTCTAATTTATACTTGATATAATTATAGCTTATTAAATAATTTGTCATTTATTTCAGTAAACATTAAATTCGTTAAATAATTATGAGAATCAAAGATCTAATTCACATCAAACAGAAGTTAAATATTGCTTGTTAAATTTAGATAATTATCAAGGGAAAGTGACTTGAAGTATAATAACCCAGATTTTAGTGGTTAAATTAACCGAATTACTGAACAAAATAAGAGCTAAATGCTTGTGTGATTTGTGATAAATAAATTAGAAAATGTGACCATTATATAAATAACTTGGTCAAACTAAATTACAATAAAAATTCAGTTTAGAAAATAGTTTAAACTTTTGCCTTATTTTATATTCAAATCAAGTGCTGAACAATAGCTTATTTCTCAATAACTTTTGTTAATAATAACATAAATTATTTGCATTTTCCAAAACTTTTTTTCAAAACCAGAGATATTGTGTAATTTTTTTGTTAGTTTTTGTTTCGAATTTTGAATTAAAAAGTCTTTTCAAAATAAACCTCAAAACATGACACAACTCTCGCTTTTGATTCTAAGTTTAAATAAAGTTGTTTTTTATTTGAATTGATTAAATTGAAACGTTTGTAATTACAATAATGACTACAAATAAGTAATGTGGAATTGGCAATCTAGGTCGTCGAATTGTTATCCAGGTGCTCGTGTCCCACACAATACAACTTGGAGTACATATCAGACGGAAAGTATCGAATCGGTGATACAAAAGTGCTTATATTTGTGAGAGTAAGTGGGCTCTACTTGACTGACTCCTATTATTCTAACATGTATAAGTATAAGATTATTGAATCTACTCTTTGCTTAATAGATATTGCGAAGTCATGTAATGGTTAGAGTTGGCGGGGGTTGGTATGTGTGCTCTCTTCGCAAATGCCTTCAATTTCGAGTCAAATAAATATTTGATTTGCTTTTTCCCAATTTCAGGGATACATTAGAGCACTATCTGGACAAACACGACCCGTGCCGGTGCCGCTCAGGTAATTGCCAGCAATTTTACTGTGCCTGCGCTCCTAACAAATGGGTAGACCGTCTCATGCCATTGTAATTTATGCAAATTTTATACTGTATAAGTTGTATTATATAACCCAATATTTGTCGTACCGGTTATATACATAGTATTCCTTTATTGTGTTGGCAATGAATGCAAATATTATTTTTATTTAATCTTGATATCAGATTTTCATCGTTATACTATCTAAAATAACACAAATATTAAATTGGAATGTTATTTTATTTGTTTTGATTCGGCAGAATTATTGAGTTACTTCTTTCCTAATTTAATCAAGTTCAGTAATGCAATATTTCATTCGAAAATTACAAAACAGCACAAATAGTTTAGCGGCAGTAGTGAGTAGTGGATGTGGTTGTGCGCTGGTATGTGCGCCCTGTGCGCCGGCATGTTCGCCCGGGTACTATCTCAAAATAGAATTCCTCTAATGAGATAATTTTAAAGAATGAAATGAATTTCGAAGAAAAATATTTCAATTTTTTACGCCATAACTGAAGCAAACGATTCAAAAGTAGAAACAGAAATGTTTGACTAATTTATCGAAAATTCTTTTTGACGGCTTAACAGTCGAGTAATTTCTGTTTTGGCTTTTATTTCACTTTATATAACATTAAATATTTGCGAAAATATGAAACATATTTACAAACATTCTTATAATTTCGACTATAATTTTGCACATTTTTTCGATTAAATGACTCAATTTATTGCTTATTTTTGTTGATTTTATCCCTAAACTTGATTAGCATATTTATTTTATTTATTTATTTTTTATTTATAAAGTACTTTTCGCTTAATCTCTCAATAGCTATAATAAATGTTATGCTCATAAAAATGTTTTACAAACCAATTGAAATACAAAACACATCATTCAATTGCAACGAAAAAATAGCGATTGTTTGCCGTTTGAGATAATCTGAAGAATTTGTATTTAAAAAATCAATTTTGGTTTTTGTTTTATGAGTTATGTAGTATGTAGTATGTAGTATGGTGAAAAAATCGATACAAGTATAATTAAAGACTAGAAATCCTGAAACAAAAAACATTTATTCAAATTAGTTGTTAATTATAGAGAAGAACCCGTTTCTCGCCGTCAGAGCTATCACTGGGTTTGGATGAGCGCTCGAAGGCAGTGCTAATATGATATAAAAAGCTAATTGTTGTTAATTTAACCGTCGAATAGGACATCGCTTTTCATATTCGGCTCGATTATCAATGACACCCTCCAAAGGTTCATCCGATTCGCCGCTAATGCAGGTCACATACAACCGGTACGAATCTTAATTGAAATCTTATCGACCGTACAGGCGCTGCATATATGCACTGCTCTTCTAATCTAAACTACAATGCAGTTTATTAAATGCCATTCATTTCTCTATTAAAATGCTCTAAATTTGACCTTTCCTTCAACCGATAGGCCATACGAAGCAACCACTTCTTTCCCGAAGAGAGTACTCAATAATAATAATATTAATAATCGAGAAATGCAGACAATGTCAACACCCATCGACACGACTAATGGCACCGGCATTGGCACCGGCATTGGCACCGGCATTGGCACCGG
>JAQIXC010002525.1:0-10719 GCA_034697605.1 Metabelba pulverosa
AATAAACAATATAATGTTCTTATTAATAAAGAATGCTATGCATATCAAAAATTTATGAAGGTAAACATATAGACTCAAATTTACCACATGTAAAGTCTATTATTCTTGTTAAATTTAGATACGTTATCCTAAATTGAATTACGTATTTTATGAACTGTCGGCTGAGAAGTCGTATCAACTATTTCTGGCTATTATTAGCGGCTCAACAGTACTCATAAACGATGAGAACTCAATCGACGGATGGATTGCATTGAATCGAAACCTTCCGCTGCATAAGTCGACTGATAATCAGATGCTATGTTTTGCGGGAATACTAATACGAAAATCACTTAATCCTATTATTAAGCAATTATTTATTAAAAAGTAGATTTTAAAATATAACTTGCAATTTATTTATGGTAATAATTCATTACAATTTTGTAAAATTTATACTTTAATTAGATATGTATTACTACACGAATCGGGACTTTTGAAGTGGAGGTCACATAAGAATGAGTTGATTGCGAATACTTGGGAACGCATTCACAGCAACACTAGTGCTATGACTGAACGTACGATTGACAACACATTTCACATATTGACAACAAATGACTTTAATCTTATTTTTAATATAACATTATTTGGATATCATTTTGCAATTATCTTAATACTTTTGAAAGAATATTATTTATTTTATTTGAATTAACATTATTTAATTAATAAATGCATATTTTATATAAAAAATATATTGTTTAATAAAATACTTAACAGCATAAAACTCTATAGACATGTTTTTTAAGAATGTTTATTTTATAAACACATTAAAAATAGCTTGATGATTGTTGTTAAATTCATATCTAGCTGATCCAATAGGATGCAAAAATAGTGACGTTTTTGCCTTTTAAACCATATTTTTAAACACTGTATAAGTTTACCACAATAAATAAATTAAACATTAAAATTAATTTCTCAATGTTAATTGTACATGTTTTATTAACAAGTTTAACATTTACAAATAATTACACCGCTTTCATATGAAAAATGCATTTAACAATATAAAAGCTGTGAATAAATATCATAATTAAAACTGAATAAGTAAAAAATAATTTTTAGTTGAATAAATTTAAGCATGAGCAAAACTAGCTTACGCAGGTCTAAATACAAATGGCTTGATTACGAGGCCTTACTTCGCCATTATGTAATCAATTAGGAAATTGAAATACGTGCACGTTAAGTTTATACTTGCTGAATTAATCTTGTGATACCCTCTTATATCAAGTGTGAAAGTGTCGACGTGTCCGCTGCTATCGGTGATCCACGTAATTGAGTCAATCTGTTTTTGCGGATAACTATTTTTCGGAGTTGTCTCGAATGAGTGCTATCAGTGGCTGTACATCGCCGGACAGAACTACTTTATAATTACACTTAAACCTCCAATGAGTGAAGTGGTCGGAACCCGAGCAGGTGTTCACTCATGGTAAAGTTTCCCTCATGAGAGTGTTTGGAAAAATCGGATAAATAGGCAGAAATATATAATTTTCCCCCTCTTAAAAAATATAGATATGAAATTAGTGCAAATTGATGAAAATTAACATAAATTTAAGTATATATGATAAATTTAATTAGTTTTATTGTATAGCTGCTAAACCGAAATATTTAAAAAGATTAAATGTAATTAAAATACTAATTTGCTAACTTAATTATTTAAATTTGTACAGCCATTTTGTCTTATTAACACCTAATTTTAATTATTATTTTATTTATAAATAAATAAATTTTTATATTTAATTAATCTCAATTTAAGAATTACATCAATCACATTACCGGGCAAACGCCGACATGTCTATAAAAACTAAAATAAGCTACGGAGTCTTTAATATAACATTAAGATTTTATAACTTTAAAAATAATCAAATAAACAATAATTATAATAATTATTTTTTATGTTTGTCAGTAGTTTAAAAAAATGTATTATGAATTTTTATCAAATAACGCGTAGGATTTAATAAATACATATTCAATGTAAATAGAATTTGCACTTTGTAGTAAATAAATAATTTTATTATTTTGCCTAAATAATCAAATGGAATCAATTATATTACATTTTAATTATTGATTTTAAACCAACATTCTAATTTTATTCCAACATATCAGTATTTGCTCGGCAATGCTGTAGAACACATTATTTTGTCAATATTTAACATTGTAAAATTATATTTAATAAATTATTTTGTTTTTTATTCAATTTATTGTTAGGTTTACATAAAACCTATTTATAATTTTAAAATTTATTTTAATTTTGAAAATTTTTTGTTTAGGAAATATAAAAATTTTAAAATTAACCTAATTTGAGAGGTACTGTTATGAGAGGCTCAGCATTAACTTCAGAAATGAGAGGTTTTTACTCATTAGAGGTTAGAATATAATGAGCTTCAATGGGAAGGGTTTCGGGACTCGAGATATCGTTCACTCTTCGGAGGTTTTCACTCATGAGAGAGTTCACTCATTGGAGGTATTAGTGTATGTGTTTATTTTGAGAAATAAATTTTATGCATGTTTAAACTCGATTTTAATAATATGTGTTATAAATAATTAGTATTAATATTATATATTGTTTTTCATATTTTATTTTATTTCATTAATCATTAAATTTTTAACATTATTGTATTAATATATTATACATTGCACTAAAATTAAAATTTGCACAATAATATTGATTATACCTGTAAATATTTATTAGCATATAATTTTAAATAAATAATATAAAAATATCATTTAGTTATATAACTAAAAACATTTAAAAAATTTAGAAATGTTTTAAATAATTTTGGGGAAATGTATAAATTAATAATTATATTTGACAAATATATAACGAGTAGATAGTCTCTAATCAGAATACCATTTAAATTGTAATGACGAAATAAGTCTAATAGCGCATATATAAGTATTTATTAAACATTTACATGTCAGTAAATAGAAAACGAGATTTGTAAAATGTTATTTAATTTGAGCATAAATCTAGCTCAATATTACACAAATATTGAGAACAATTTTACTGTGATTAGTTTGGAAATTAAACCTATTCATTAAAATAAATATGTATTTCATAAAAAATAAAAATAATTGCTATAATTAATCCGTATAAAAGTGAATTAAAATAGATTTGGATATTATTAGCCGATAACGCGTTAAACGTATTATCGATGTGTTTGTAAATCACACGACTCGTATTCATGTGAATGCGTTTCAAAGTATTTCTTATAATTGAATTCTTATTAGACCTCCAATAATAAAGTCCCGATTCGACTAGTATTACATATCTACAAAATTATTGTATTGCAAATTTTAGTTAGAATATATTGTTTAAAATGTAATGTATAAAAATAAATTATTATTGCATTAATTACTTTTTAATAAATATGTGTTTTAAGCTATTATTCAGCGATTTTCGTATTAGTATTCCGCCGACGATTAGGTCGTGATTGTGAGTCGACTTATGCAGCGGAAGGTTTCGATTCAATGAAATCCAATTATCGATATCCATATCGTTGTCAATAAGTACTGCCGATTCTTCAATGATTGCATTTATTGAGTTAAACGAATAAAAATCTTGATATTGTAAAATCTTATATGCAAGGTGCGGATAATATTTCTAAATTAAATAAACAATTAATCATTTCTTTGCTTGATAATTTAATTGTTACCTTTAGAAATGAATTAGCGTAGCCTCGTTTCCAGACTAAGACAGGACCATGCTTATTATTTGTAATTATGTCGGATACAGAGTTTATGCTATTAACTGGCTGATTAACCATGTCACAAACTATGAGACTATTTAGCAGTATATTCCAAAATAGGCAATTGAATAACCACATTAGTAATAGTAAACTGTAGAATGATTTCGTTTGCAAATATTTGCTGATTGTAGCTAGATAATTAATGTAAATTTTAATGTTAGAATATAATTGTGAAAATATTAATGCAATTTAGATTATTAAATTTTAATTAAAATAACATAATATTTTATTAAATAAGATTTTTAATTAAAATTTATAATATTTTAAAAATATTTTAATTAAAACTGCATAAACTAATAAAATATAAGTGTAAAATAGTTAACAAAAATCTTATATCAAATTATTGTTTAATATCAATATATCAAATTAAATGTGAAATATCAAATTAATAGTTTCTGTTTCTATATTTTCATTAAAAATTTATTTTGAAATAATAAGTTTAAAATTTGCATACATTTGCCGATTAGTGGCAGAAAGTGATCGAAAGCGACGGAAACGAGAGTTTGTGTGAAATCGAAACGAGTGGCGAGTTTTCGATAGAATTTCAATAAATTAATTGTCACAAAGAGTGCGAACAGTGCTATAAATACAATCACTGCCGATGTATGCAATGAAGAAAATATCGCAAACTGTTGTTCCGATTGCATTGTTTTCGAAGATAATATAGATATCATGTTTATTATGTGTATTGGATATACCGGATCGGTATATTGGAAATATTTTTTCTTGTATATCATAGTAATTCCCGATATGTCAGCACGCTATTATTAAGACATAATTATATTAATTTATAGATTACTCGGGTAGAAATCAACTTTTATGCAATGCATGGGTATAAAACGCTCCAATTGTCAAACCGTGTTTTAGTTTGTTGGATTATTTATATAAAAGTGCAATACTAAAAAGTAAGTGCTAAGGAGCATTGATTCATTATCGGCTTTATAATTTTAATATGACAGTAAGATAAGGCGACGCGCTAATCAGTTTTAAATACGTAACAACCTTACATAACAATCTAGTAAGTAATAAAATAATTTTGCAATATACATTTTCATAAATGTCTTTCATATTTATTCCTATCCGACTGCCATTTGATTGTACAGCTTTACCATATTCGTAATAAACAAAGCCCACGCTAGATTTATTATGTCAATGTTAGTATATAATATTTAATAAATTATAATAATTTTTAAGCATTTTATATACGACTGTGTAAGTGGATATGTGAATGTTATTAATTAATTCTATTATCAATATATGAAATATTTTTAAAATCATACCTGCATTTCATGTGTACGTATATAATATTAATCAGAATCGCAATAAAATTGCACACTTTGTAAAACATTGTTTGGTTTATCATCTCCTGTAGTAACTATAAATTTAAATATAATTTATTAGTTTTATTATACTAATTATAAATATTAATTAAAATTTATTTATTTATATGTTTTTTAATTTAAATTAATTGGAACAATATACTTGGGCTTTATTAAATGTAATTATTAAATGACATGATGAATTTAGATTTATTTCGCCAAAAACCGGCCACTTTTCACAGATTATATCCATAATATCTCTATTAATATTAAGAAATTAAATTTACATTAATTATTTATAATTATTGATATTTTATTATTGTTAAGTTTTATAAATTTTTTACTATTGAGCGTAAGTTTAATTTTATAATAAATATAATTTTATTCGTGAGTTATTTATTGATATAGTTAAACGAATAATAATTTAATATATTAACATAAATCACATCTAAATAAAATTGTAAGTTGCTAATTAAGTAATTCGAAGAAATTTTCTACAAATATACCTGTCAGTCAGTTTATAATAGAAAGTAATATTTAAATTTAAGTAAATGACTAATATGATCCACTCACAATAATATAAAATATAGCGTGTAAACTCTATGCAGAGCAAGCCAAATGTATATGACCAATCTTATCATAGACTTAAAGGCTCACTGTAGTATTACTGTTAACTTTTCAATGCCATTTAGAACAGTGCGCATTTAAAGTCTATGATAATATTGGTCACATACAATTGGCTGGCTCTGTATATTTGTACAATAAAGTGAAAGTTATACTTCAGGATTTTTTACTGTTCGTTATTTAAGCTTCTTTTCAGCTAATATAGTTAAATAATTTTACAATAATCTTAGAAACTATTTCAAACTAAAACATATAATTCAATTGTGAATATATAGAAAATATAATATAAGAAATGCTAAGAACAACTAATTAACAAGATCGATTTAAGCGTTTGCATAAGTATTGAGAACGATATCACTGCATATTACAAGTAAACAGATAAATTATAAAATTGAGCTGTATTGAGATATCATTATTATTTTGTTGAAAATATTTTCAAAATTATATAACGATTAATCTAATAATACACAAAACTAAATTATAAATATAATCTCAGAATATTGCTCTATTATTTGTTCTAGCTTTATCATTTTAAAATTAATCTCAGTTAATTGCATATATTAATTATCATTTAAACAAACTTTAACATTTATTAAATGAATTGTTTCTATAAATAAATAAACCGCTAAATAATTTGTAAAATATGTGAACTCAACTTAATAAAAATGATTTTATTAATTAATTAGTTCTATATAGCTTGAATATTCTTAGTGTATAATCTTGAATTTACTAGTATAATCTTTACTAAAACTAAATAAAAAAAGATAATACTATATCAAAAAAGAGCGACTTCTTAAGATCATAATTATGTTGTATGCCTTTCTGTCGGTTCCTGCGACTAGGTCTCGGAACCGTAGACAGGTAGGTAACAGCCTTCCAGGACTCGTGTGTTGGTGAGTCCGGGGGTGATTCTTGTTCGGGTTACTCGAGGCGTTATATGGAGACTCGGGTCAGTGGCCGGTCTCAGAAGTAGTCGTTCCTCTGATTTGGTTTCACAGAATAAATGGGACTCGAAATGTAAAATCAAAATAACTTTATTTTAATTAAAAATACAACTGCTCTCAAGCAGAGCCAAACTAAGAACAACATTAAATACAAAATAGCCTTTTCCTCTACACTTCGTGTAGTCGTCAAAGTCTATTAGAGTTTAAGTAATTTCAAGGTTTAGCTAGATTATGAATTATGGAAAGTTTTAGATTAGTTATGAGTTTAGGTTAGTTATGAGTTTAATCAGAGTATTGACTGTTTAAGCAAGTACGTCATTATTAGCACCTGTCAATTATAAAATTATAAAATATTTAAAAATTCTATAAATATTAATTTACTATATTTATTATATGATAAAAAAAATTTAAAAATTAGAATTTAGATTAAAACAATATGAATAAAAATAAAATGAAATATATTTAAATAAAAAATAAATGCATAAATTTCAAAACCATACATTACAAAATAATGGTAAAATTAATAATTAAACAGCAAACTATGATAAAATAATTTATTATAATGTCGTTATATAAGAATCAATTTACAAAATAAAATATTAAATTTTTTATTATAAATTAATTAAATTAATTTTCCGCTGTAATCTATTTAATCATTATGTTATCGATTAAAACGCTTGAATTAAAAACACAGTTTTCGATATTCGGTTCATTGCATACGTCGGCAGTGATTGCAGTGATAGGTCTGTTCGCACTCTTCGTGACAATCAATGTATTGAAAGTCTATCGAAAATTCGAAAAACGTTTCAATTTCACGCAAACTGTAGTTTCCGTCGCTTTAGACTACTTTCTCCCTCTCATCGGCAAAAGTGAACATTTAATAAAATTTTTAAAATATTTCTGTATTAATTAAATTTATTTTTAACTATTAAGTGCAACTCTATATTATTGGCCAAATCCATCATTTTACAATTTGTTATTTATTTTATGGTTGATCAATTGTCTATTTTTGATTCAATTATTTACTAGCTACATTAACACAAGCCTTGTTTATACTTCAAAATTTTACATCAACAATTTAGCTCAACTACAAAATAAGCAGTATAATATTTGTATTAATAAAGAAAGCTACGCGTATCAGAACTTTATGAAGGTAACAAGACCAAAAGTTAAATGAACAAAATTTTTTCATTATTGTCTTATTGTTAAATTTAGAAACGTTATCCCAAATTAAAATACGTATTTTATGAACTGTCGGCCGAGAAATCGTATCAACTATTTCTGGCAATCATTAGCGGCTCAACAGTACTCATAAACGACGAGAACTCCATCGACGAACGGATTTCATTGAATCGAAACCTTCCGCTGCATAAGTCGACTGATAATCAAATGCTATCTTTCGGTGGAATACTAATCAGAAAATCGCTTAATCCGGTTATTAAGCACATTATTATGAAAAATAAATTTGAATTTTAATATAATTTAAGCATAATATTTATAAAAATAATAAAAATTAAACGTTTGTAAACTTTCTAACTTATAACTTTATGCTGTATAACTTATAATTGACTGTTTAGCATTTAATAAGATATTTATTTATTAATTATAAAATTTAGTATTTAAAATTAAATAAATAATATATAAATTTAATTAAATATTTTAACAGAAATGCATTACTACACGAATCGGGACTTTCGAAGTGGAGGTCACATAAGAATGAGTTGATTGCGAATACTTGGGAACGCATTCACAGCAACACTACTCATATAAACCACAAAGTAATGGACAAAACATTTCATTCTTTGACTCCAAGCGACGTTAACTCAATATTTAAAATAACATTATTTCTATATATTTCGGCAATAATTTTAAGTATTTTTAAATTTTATAATTTCCAAAAATTAATTTAAGTGTCAATATTTATATAATAAAGAAAATAATAATATATACTTATAATACTATATAATTTTAAGAACTTGTTTCAAAACATTTACTTTGCATAATTTTTAAAAATAATTATATTTTAAATTATTTATATATTTATTTTATAGCCATTAAATTTTACAATATTAAGAATAAACATTAATTTAAATTTAACCAACAATCTTTTAAAATAATAATTTAAATTATATTAATTTTTTAGTACAACAATTATTATTTTATATTATAATAAGAATCACAATATAATTGACATATATTTTATTTATAATATAACAAAATATTAATATTTTAATATTAATTTATATTTAAAGCCTTATTATACTGCTTATTGTGATCTAGATCGAAGAACCTGATTTTAGCAAATTAAAATCGCGTTTTAAATTTGTGCATTGCGTTGACATACAGAGCAAATACAATACTACAGAAATTTTGGAGTAGTGAATAAATTACAAAAGCAGTTGATCCAAATATTAACACGACAACTCAAAATTAAGCAGGTGATTTTTTCCGAAAGCGCGACTCTCACGCGTAAATTACGATAAGCATTATCAAAATATAGCATTATCAATTTATTTTTATTACAAATTCGTCGAACATTCGTCGTTGCATTTCGCACCACCACTCTAGAGCGCCGTCAATTGGGTCCATATAGTCGGCCGGACCCATAGGCGCCGTCGGGTCCATTTCGGCCGCACCATCGCGTACGTCCGAATCCGCGGGCAACGTATTGTCGATTTTACCGCTAAACTCCACTTCAATCCACTTTTTATGCGCTTTCTTTTTAATAGCAAGTTTGCTCACATCGGTACCACGCTCATTTATAAATCGCAGCCGATAGTTGAGCGCAGTCGGCCGCGTGACCGGTCGTTCGTTGTCGTAGTCGAGGGTAATTTCAATGTGCACTTGCTTTTTTGGATTATCATGCAAAAACACGATTATTGGATTTATATCCTTGTTCCAATACGCCAGATGGCACGACCGGCTCTGCGGAAAGAGATTACGCGTCTCCGCAACTCCGCCCATATAATAGTGTATTAAATGGCCGCAGACGTCGCCGTCGACGCCCAGTGCGCGCACGTATCGAGACAGGTCCTGATTGACCCCGATCCTTTGCTGCTATCTGTCGTAATTCACATTTGCAAATTTGATTCGAGCTGAAATTTTGCTTGCTAATCGAAGCGTTTTTTCGTTGCAGCTAGCTGTGATAAAAATAGATGTTAATATATATTGATTAATGAATTCGTTAGTAATTTGCAACTATTTTTACAAAATATTATAAATAAAAAATATATAAATTATAAATAATTAAACAATATATAAAAATTCATATTTTTAAATATATTAATTTGTAATAATTTATTGAACATTCACATAATATAATTTTTAAATTATATAATATAATGCATTATAATTAATTCAAATTTTTAAATTTTTTTATAAATACCATAAACATTGTAGTTTTACAACTAACAATTTATTTAATTTATAATAAAATTGAATTAAAAACTAATGTTTTAACTAAAATGTAATGATAAAATACACATACATATTACGGACATAGTGGATGACATTTTGTAATATTTTGTTAAAAAAACAATTTATTAATAGCTAGATATTATTTGTAAAAATACTTCTATTTAGTTTAATTAAGTTTAACAATATAATTCTAAGTAAAATTTATTTTTTTAGGTACTACTTGTAAACTAACGCAAATTATACATTAATATATATTGAGATAACTGGTGAAACCTATTTCCAATATACCTTATCAATAAATATGATAAGATAAAAGTAGAATGATAAAAAATTTATTTAAAAAAGTTCAGTAAAAAATAGAGTTTGTACTAAATCAGATATCCAGTTAATATTTTACAATGTATTATATCTAAACAATATACATGTCGTATAATATTATTTTACTGATTATAAAGTATAATTATAACTTATAAATTTTGTCATGAAAAATTACTCATTTCTATTACTTTTTATATTTGCAATAATTTTAAGATGTTTCAATATTATTTGTAACATTTTTTATATTGTTTTCTATTTATAAACGGATTAAAATACAAAAATACACAAAAATATTATATGATTTTATATTTATAAAATTCT
>JAQIXC010002526.1:0-10718 GCA_034697605.1 Metabelba pulverosa
TCCGCAATTATTGCTTCGATTAGATAATAAACTCAAGAAGTTTTGCACCGATTGTACGCTCGAGTGTCCGACTGTAGGGCTAATGAAGAGTACCTGTGATTTGATTCGCATTCGGATTGTATTGAACGACAATTTCATCGATAATATGGGTTTACTTTGGGATCTGATTTCATCGCAAAGACACTTAAGACGTGTTGTAATCAACTTCTTTGGAAACATGATATTAATTAATGACTTTAAAAGTGGTTATTGTTTTCAAAGCATACGAACTCTTTATATACAAAACGCATCGATTGATAGGCAATGCTTTGGATTACTTCCGAAATGTTTTCCCAATATATCGAAGTTATTGTTCGATAAGATCGACATTCGTTGCGATTGCAGTCATTGGTCGCCTGTTTGTCAACATTGCGCTCATTATTGTTCCGATGTTTTGCCGAAACTCAAGAATTTACGGATTTTGATGTTATTTGACGTCGAAATCGAAATCAAATCAATCGAAGCGTTTCCGAAGTTATCGCGAATTCGTTTAGTCTATGGTTTCAATAGTTTCGACACATTTTTCGCAGATTTGAAAAGTTTTTGTCTCAAAAATCCGAAGAAATTGATTACATTTGTAGTGAAAGTTCCGTATATAGTGCTGAAACAAATGATTGATTGTTCTCCGAATAACCTAATCATTTCCAACAAGTTTGAATATTTTTAATAAAATATTTCACTTTTTAGCATTTTCCTTTCTTCTAATATTTCTAAACATACATTATATTATAATAAATTAAATTGTTCTCAATAAAAAATTTAATTTATTAGAAATTTATTATTGGCAAATTAATAAAAATAGCTTGATATATAATAATAATTTATGACTTAATAATTACAACTTATTAGTTTAATATTTTAATCATAAAAATAATATTCTGCTAATGTGTTTACCATAATTACTTATTTCAACATATTATTTTTTCTATACTATAAACACGAGTATTTTAAGCAATGCACATTTAGGCCGATTTCAAATATATTAAATAAATTGACAGGAAAATACTACTATATAATTTATGCGCAAATATTATTTACACTATTTATTATTCTTACATTCTAATTTATACACGAGATTAAATTTGAAATATTTAACATGTATTATATTACGAATTAGATCGTAATCTCGTGATTAACAAAACAATTTCTAAATTTGTATTTAAACTTAACTAACATTCAGATTGACTTCGATTAACAAGAATTATAACAAATTTTCAAATAATGTCGAAACGGATTCCGGTTTTTATACTAATCGTTGGCTTTCTATCGCTCGCATTGAGTGAAGAGTTTTGTGCGAAATATCGACAAAACGAGAATCGCATTGATATTAGCCATGAGTTTGACTTCAAACACCTGTTCCTATGGATTGGTAGCGACTATTGGCGGCTATCCATCAGTGGCTCGAATGTGGTCTTCAATGCGACCGACAGTCGAAACAATGCATTGTTTGTAAAACACATATCATTAGTGTTTTTCGCGAAAAAAGATCAAAGTTCTCAAGAAGTCATTCCTATATACAGTGTAAAGCAATTGTGATTTTAATAATGAATTTATTCAAAATATATTTTTCTAATTCATTAAAAGTCAGCCAAAAGTGAACTGAAATTTCTGTCATTCGACGGAAACGACTTCAATGTGTCGGACATTGAGAGCCGAAACGTCGCGAACTATGCGTTCATTGAAAACGCTTTTAGAGCCGACCACTGCTTCCGTGTCTTCAGCCGAACGATCGGCTGTTTTGCGCAGACATTCAATACAAACAATCATACATTTAGTCGAGAGTTTCGATACTATTACCCAAACATTGAGAAAAACAAAGAAATTATTTTATCGAAAGATCCGTTCGATACGACTGAAGATAGTCTGAAAATGTTTGCACTTTTGCCGCAAATACACGAATCGTATGAATTGATTGGCGTTTTCGTCGCATCCGATCAGAAAATTCTGGTTCTCTTCCGAATCGATTCGATTCCGAAGTACTGTTTCGTCGAAAAGGTTTCTCGATTTCGAAATTGTTTTTCAAATAAATATAAGTTTTCGCAAAAATCAATATTTTTGTCGTTTAGTGCGAATCGAAAGATCTCATCGGTCTGTGCGTTGGCGCCGATAGGAAGGAAGAGTCGAATTCGGCCAACCATTCAATCGTCTTCTTAGTCCTTCTCGTAGTCGTTATCATTGTTTTAGTCATTATATGGTTTGCAGTGATTGGTTGGAAGCGAACCGTCGGCTCAACGACAACCCGTCGACAACCCGTGACAGTGGCCGAACAGCCCGAAACGGATGCGCCGGTAGCGGCGATTAAGCCAAGCATTCAGAACGCTGTGAAGTCTAGCGCCTAATCCGTGCGATCCGTTTAATCCGCAATTTTTTACTCATTTATCGAAATTTTGTTTTTCTTTGTTTAAAAAAAAAATTTTATTGTTTGAAATATTAAACTATTATTTTGTGTTTAATTCCGATTACATTTAATAATATAAATTTGAATATTATATTTACAAATTATATAAGTCTGGTTTATGTTATGTAAAATTATTAAACCATATAATTTTTTAGCAAGTTTGATGGCATAAATAACAATAAATCAAACATTTAGCAATGCAAAAATATATTAATCCAATCTAAATATTCAATACCTAAACAAAATATCAATTATTATTTTATACATAAACATATCCGGTGTTAATCCCATATAAATTTAACATGTAACTCATCTTACATTTTTATACTGAATTTATTAAATTATTAAGTTATTAAAGCACAAACACTAAGTTTAATTAATAAATGTTATATTTTAGTTTTAATGAAGATTAAAAAATACAAAACTAAAAAAAACATGATAACGTTGCTAAACATTAATGATAATTATATATTGATTAACAATGAGTTATTATTAATAACAATAAATAATTTTGTAAATAATTTAGTAACTAGACTTTTATCAGTGATCATACATAAGCGAACACAAATACAATATGAAAATATTAAACTTGCTAATTTTAATATTATTTGTTAATTGTTGCAGTGCGAAATGGGTGATTGAGTGGCATGATGAATTTGATGGCCCGGATATTAATTTAACTAATTGGGAATATACTTATGCGTGCGAAGGGCGTACACCCTATCAGCGTATGGCATAATATTTTATTATGATGCTTCTATCATACTTATAATGTAAAGTGTGTATTTAATTTCAATAAAACTAGCATGGGGAAACCAAGAATTCCAGTGCTACTCGAACTCGAGCGCCAACGTCCGCATCGACAACGGAGTACTCGTATTGACGGCGACGCCACTCGACGTCCCCGAGAATGAGCACAACTACACGTCCGGCAAACTGATGGGTAAACTCGGCTTTACTTTCGGCAAATTCGAAGCCCGACTCCGTATGCCCGCCGGTAAGCAACTCTGGCCCGCGTTCTGGATGTTGCCCAAGAATTACGTCTACGGACACACATTCGCCGCTTCGGGTGAAGTCGATATCATGGAGTTGAGGGGCGATGAGTGAGTCGTACTTTATGTTTAATAATTACATAATAATCATATAATTATTAAATAATATTTTGCTAAATATTTATCAAAATAATAAAAGACCGAAGTTTAAATTACAAATAGTTACAAGTATTGATATTTAAATGTACTTTTTATTTTAAACATTCAAATTTTAATTTATTAAAATAATTACTCGAAATTAAAATTGTTTATATATTTGTATATATATGGAGTGTTTACTGTAGTACTTCATATCCCAAAGACATTTTATTATATTAAATGTAACTTGATAATCTAAAATATATTATACTCTGTATGGAGTGTTTTAAAGTAGTTCTCTTCATATCTATCAATGCAAATATATCAAGAACAATTTTCACACATTTCTAACTAATTCCCTCTAATATATGATTGTCAATCAGTCCGCGCCGTATTGAGTCGACCATACATTACGGCGGAATAAAACCGCACTTCAACTCCAGCGGCGGTTACGTCGGCGACTTCGAGCGCTCGTTTGCCGATGCGTTCCATCGGTTCGGCTGTATATGGGATGCGAAGAGCATTCGCTTCTACGTCGACGACGAACTCGTCTTCCATAGGGAGGACATCGACCGGAGTCTGTATTCCGGGTCCGGACCGAACCCGTACACGAAAAACGGTCAGCCGTTCGACGCGGACTTCCAGATTAACGTGAATTTGGCGGTCAGTGGACTGTTCTTCGAGCCGATGGACCTGACGCTGGCTGAGGCCCGACAGTGGCCTAAACCCCACTACGAGATCGACTACATTCGCGTCTATAAGTGGATTCAATAGTACACTAAATAATTAAAAATAATTAACTACTTTATGCTAATTATTAAATTTACTAATGTTATAAATTGCAGATTTTTAAACATTAATAAAATATGTGCTTCTCAGAAATCTGTGCTTAATATCAAACACTATTAACACGTATAAAATCGTCAAGTTCTCTACTATTGCGAAATACATTAGAAACGTTTAAAATATATATACATTTATTGTATTTCTTGTTAATTGAATTTAAAATTAATTTCTATTTTAAAAATTATAGTAAAAATTAAATTACAATTTATTTTATTGTATTACTTATATTAAATTTCTAATATTTTATTTCATAACAAAAATGTTTTTATAAATTATAATCAATTATTTCAATTATTTATTAATAGCTGCACGAGAATACATGCTAAAACATTATAACTGATTCAGTTTTCAAACTGTATTTTTATCTCGTGGTTGATAAACAAGTTTAAATTTTATAATTTAATTTGAAATTCAATTTCAATTCACAAAACAACTCATTATTTCGCAGATAATGTCGAAACAGATTCCGATTTTTGTACTAATCGTAAGCTTCCTATCGCTCGCATTGAGTGAAGAGTTTTGTGCGAAATATCGGCGAAACGGGAATCGCGTCGACAATAGCGCGTCGATTGACTTCAAACACCTGTTCCTATGGATTGGTAGCGACTATTGGCGGCTATCTATCAGTGGCTCGAAAGTCGTCTTCAATCCGACCGACAGTCGAAACAATGCATTCTTTGGAAAACACATATCACTTGTCTTTTACATAAACTATCAAAAAACACATATCATTTCAATATACAGTGTAAAGCGGTTTTGAATTTAATAATGAATTTACTTTCCATTCATTCAATAGTTTTCTCTAATTTATCAAAAGTTAGCCAAAAGTGAACTGAAATTCCTGTCATTCGACGGAAACGACTTCAAAGCGACGGATATCGAGAGCAGAGACGCCGCGAACTATACGTTGATTAGCGGCGGCTTCAGACCCGACCACTGCTTCCGTGTCGTCGGGGTTACGATCGGCTGTTTTGCGCAGACATTCAATGCAAACAATCATACATTTAGTCGAGAGTTTCGATACTACTTCGGAAACATCGAGAAAAACAATGAAATTGTTTTAAATACCGATGGCTTCGACACGAGTGGAGACGAGCGGAAAGAGTTCGCACTTTTGCCGCAATTACACGAATCGTATGAATTGATTGGCGTTTTCGTCGCATCTGATCTGAAAATTCTGGTTCTCTTCCGAATCGATTCGAAGCTGAAGTACTGTTTCGTCGAAAAGGTTTTTTCGATTTTCAAACTTATTTTTTAATTAAATATAAATTTTTGGCGAAAATCAATATATTTATCGTTTAGTGCGAATCGAATGATCTGAAAGATATCATCGATTCGTGCGTCGATCGCAAGGAAGAGTCGACTTCGGCTGCCGTTGTAATCGTCTCATTAGTTCTTCTCATCGTTTTAGTCATAGTTTTAGTGATTATATGGTTTGCAGTAAAACGTCTGAACCGTAGCGTCGGCTCAACCGCCGCTGTTGTGCCTCAAAGTCGTGAGTAGTTTAAGCCTTAGTTACGAAAACATTGACTTTAATCGCATTTCGTTTGCATAAACAGTAGCGCCGATAGCAACAAAAGCCACGGCAGTTGGACAGCAGTCGAAGCCGAGTTCTGTTACCGAACAACCAGTGCCAGTGGTCGCACGGCCCGAAACGGCTGCGCCGGTAGCGGCGGTTAAGCCAAGCAATCAAAACGCAGTGAAGTCTAGCGCCGAATCCGTGCGATCCGTTTAATCCGCGATTTTATACTCATTTATCGAAATTTTGTTTTTTATTGTTTTCACAAAATTTTTTTATTATTTGAAATATTAAACTATTTTTTTGTGTAATTCCTAAACAGTAAATATTTGTAAGCATAATATTAATGTAAAAGTCTGTTTTATGTTAAGTAAAATTATATGTAAAACATCATAATTTTTTAGCAAGTTGAACGATATGAATAACAGGTAAAAATCAAACATTTAGCAATGCAAAAATATATTATTTCGAATTTAAAATAACTAATCAAATCAAAATATTCAATACATTCGGGTACACGGGTTCGGCCGCTTTGGCGACCATTGCGTTCGAGATCGCGAGCGACGGAACGGTTGTCATCGCTCTTAACGCCGAGAGCGAGGACTGCGCTCTCCGTATAGTCGACGACCGTTTCGGGCGATTCGATGCAATCGTTTCGAAGCATTCGATACAAACGTATGTTTGGTTTAAATGATATGCTTTTATTCATTTATATTATGTATGTTTTATCTAAAAATATTGTTTTCACATTGTTACAAATTGATACAATTAAAATGGAATATCGATATAATTAAATAAACATTTAAATTAGTAACTTTATATTTAGTGTATGCACTGTAATGTGCAATGTATAAACAAAACGAGTAGAAAACAATTGATAGAACATTTTCGTGTCAACAGTAGAATGTATTAATTGGTAGTTAAATTACAAAGCATAATCTTACAATATAACCTTACTAAACCCTTGGCGCAAAAAAGTTTTAAAAAGTGACTTACAGTGTCCACGGACCGACTTTCACGGCTTGCAACTCCTATTTCACTTCAGTCACGCGCTTGCACTTCGTGTTTCACTTCTTGTATTTTGCATTTCATTTCGAGTCTAATGTCCGAACATATGGAGAGATATATCGTCAGAAACCCGAACAGAGAATATTCAGAAAAGTTAACTCTAATCTAAATCTAATAGTCTTTCTTAAAATTATTTTATATATTTGTTTATTTTTCAAATGAATAATACGTTATTGTTCGGCGACATTGAATCTGAATTGAATTATTATTTTAAAGCTCTTTATGAAATGCAAAATACAAGAAGTGAAAGACGAAGTGCAAGCGCGCGACTCAAGTGAAATACGAGTTGCAATCCGTGAAAATCGGTCCGTCGACACTGTAATAGTTGACGTACGATGCGGTAGAATATAACAAACAAATGGCCTGCTTGTTGTAGCAAGCAAATGTATCAAATATAAAATTTCCTTGCTACAACAACCAGGACATAGCCGATCATTAAGGCGCAGTAGAATGGCATTGTTACATATGTTATTTGGTGCAAAATGAGCATGACCAAAATATCATATTCTACTGTTTAATTTCAGCAAAATACTGCATAATATATTAACGTAATTTTTGTGATAATTTAACAATTTGCAAAAACAATAACGCAAATATGGATAATATCTACATGGTACAAGATGAAACATATTAAAAGCATTTGTAAAATATGCAAATATTTGAATAAATTAACAAGCTTACTTCACAGCAACTAAAGTAACTAATAACAAACAGCTACTAGCACGTAAATCCGACATTCATCATGCTGATTCGTTCAATGGCCTGCAAAAGCTAAATATATTTGCTTACAATTAAAACAATTTTAAAAATTCACCAATTTGATTTTAAATTTACCTTGCTATATTTATATAAATGCTTTGCGCGCATTGATTTGTAAAAACGCAATACGAATAATAAATTGAATATTTTGTACAATTTGTTAATTTGATAATTAACGGCAGAAGAGGTGAATATTAAAAACAAAAATTTGCTTGTTATAACTAAAAGGCCGTAGCCGATTGTTCAGGTGTGATATAACGGCATTGTTACATATGTAATTTGGTACAAAATAAGCGTGATAAATCCGTTTATCAAAATCCAAATGCCTAATATGTATTTGGACCAAAATATTAAATTAAACTGTTCAATTAAAAAACTGTTCAATTTCAGCAAAATACTGCATAATATTGCCGAATGTTTTTGCTGATTGTTAATAGAAACGCTAATTTTGCAAACATGCGTTTATACGCTTATAAAACTTGCTAATTTTCAATCTGAGGTAATAGCAAGTAAAATAAAAGTGCAATGTTTGATAGAGAATTATACTTGTTACATAATTAACTTTTGATGCAAAATGAAATTTATAAATGAGTGCAAACACTAACGTTTGCCAAAGCGTGCAATGGAGTAGATATGGCGTCCGTTGAATACAAGCGGCGAATATCGGTCGCGACGTGTCTGCAGTGAATGCGAATCAATGTCATGAGTAGTTTTGACTTATTGATCAATGCAACGATTTCAGCATGCTCAATTAAGCCAATACTGACAAGCGCGCCCGCAATCCGGCCATCATGTCGAAAACGGCGAGAAAGTATACTGTTCAAGGTCAAAATTAAACTTAGGATTAGCAAGGTATTAGAAGGGTAATCTTATAAACGCGGTGTTTAATTGCAAAATTTGCCATTATATTTAGCAATTAAGCAGTGAAGTTTGCTAAACTTTCAAACCAATTAACCCATTATGCATTTAGTGATATAAATGCACGCGCACTGTTTGATTAATCTACATGCTAATTTAGGTTATGTTAGTCATATCAACTTAATGCTTAGACGCGGAGTACACAGTATTGCAATTCATTAATTATTACTTATTACTTAAAAATAACGGATAAAACGTGATTTTTGTGTTTGCTCATTATTTGCAATGCACAAAATTTTAAAAATGATATTGTTAGAAAACTATTGGTTGAAAAAAATGTTTTGCACGTCATGTTTTTAAAGCGGATTACCTAATTGATCCTTGATCTTGCTATAAAAATCACTTCAAAAACTTTTATATAAATATTTAAAACATTTATTGAACCCTTGATTATTAGTTCATAGCAAATAATGAAACTAAACAGATTTAATCTTGCATATTACTAATAACTTAATTTTGAATATGACTAAATTGACGTAAACTCAGTGTTAGCTTAATATAAAACCGACATAGTAAAACATGCTGTATATGATAATAATTCTAGAAAAAATATAATATTTGTGCACAAATTTTAAATTTAATTAGGTTATCCGCTTCTTAGTCATGCTAACTAAAATATGCTAACTAATAGTCAGAAATGAATTCTATCATGTATCAAGCGTATAACATGATTATTAATGAGCATAATTTATATTTAACAAGATTCGAAAAGAAAACAAATGTTATAAGCATAAATAGTGTAGTTTAACATAAATAAAACTTGCTTAAATTATGTTATCTAGTTAATTAAGCAAGTAATTAATTACGAACAACTTCCAGGACGTTAAACCAACATTCGTTTTGCTAATTCCTTCAACGGCTAACAGTAATCCGATATAATTTATTAGTTTACAATTATTACAATTTTGATAATGTACCGATTTTGTTTTAAATATACCTTGCTATGTTTATGAGAATGCGTTGTGCGAGTTAGATGTTTGTAGCACGCAAATATATTAAAAATATAAATTTGCTTGCTTCAACAACCAGGTTGAACATCCAGGTGTAGTAGATTAGCATGGTTACAGATGTTACTTGGTATAAGATTAGCGTGATGATTTTACCCATCAGAAGCCAACAACTATTATGGCTAAAATATCAAACTATACTGCTCTATTAATACTGTGTAAGTAAAATTAATTGTTATTTTGTTTATTCATTTAATATTTAAATCAATTACAATTATTTCAATATAATTATATTTTTGGCTTGCTAATTATTTTTATTCGTTATATTTATGTTATTTCGTAAATATTAGTTTTAATGATGCTAAAATAATAATTATTATTTATTAAAAAATTAATTATCTATTTAGTTTTTATGTAGACTTATATATTAATGATTGTATTTTTTAAGTACTTATAGAATACTTAATAAAATGCATAATTTGTTTATGTAAAACTAATAAATATATAGATAATACATTATAATCGTATAAATTAATACAGTAAATTAAAATAATAAAACAATAAACTTTAAGCAAATGCGTACATACTAGTTATTTGTACATTTTTATAGATTAATGCTATGTATAAAGTATTTTAACGTAATTATGCAATTATTTACATGTACATTTTTGTTGCCATACAGAATCACATGCATACAAATTAGACAGTAATATTTTTACGCTTCTAATATATATTCAATAAATTATAAACCAAGTAAATATAATACAGTAATAATATAGCAATAATACAGAATAAGATAATATTGATTATTTTTACCATATTTCAATACACAATAATTTTAATTAACATTAGAGTTTATTATACTGTACATACAGTCATTATCAAAGCCGTCCAAGAGTGGCACACTGTGCCACTTTATGCTTATGTATTTTATGCACTATTTGGTGATAGAAATTATTGTTTACAAATATAATCACACATAAAGATGAGTTGAGTAAAAAGTATTCAATTTGTTTAAAAGTATATCATGAATGAGTCAGTGAAGTTTATTGATGAGTCAATCATAGTAAACTCTTTTAACTGAACTTATCTTT
>JAQIXC010002527.1:0-10713 GCA_034697605.1 Metabelba pulverosa
GTTTTTTAATTTATACTTAATTAGTTTAATAACTTTATTTGCATTTATCGGTTGTACAGTCAAATATACTCCATTGTGAGTAGTTCAAGACTGAGGCAAATAAGTTGATATTTAAATCCATATTGATATTTTATACTGGAGTCAAAGCAGGCGCCTCCAATGCTTTTTAATGGGACAACAAAAATAAACTTCTCTAAGCCTTAAAATTGAAAATTCACATAGATGATGCGATTAGATAACATAACAAGCAAGGCTGCCCAGTATAAACAATATGTTTGACACAAACTTACTAAGTATATGACCGAATTGCTATACGAATTTTTCCCGTCGGACAATTATGATTTATCATGATTATTGAATAGAAACCATCAAGATGAACAACCACCAAGATAGACCATGGGTTTATTCAATTTATTTTTTTATTATTGTTTAATGCAAATATACTTGTTACAAAATCATTCGGAAGGTTTCAATGCCAAAAAACAAGTGTCTGAAGTTCTGAGTTCTGTGCGTTAGTTTGGTAGACATTCCTCGGGTTTCACTCTTCAGGAATGCGACCCTTGGACTGCTGCTATACTGTTTAATTGTAATTCTCAACTAAATACAAATCAATGCAAACTAAATGTAAACTTATATATTCTCTACAATGGAAAAAATTCAGTGGGGAAAATTTCTATGGCAACTCGGCCATATACTTTATGCCTTGTTTTAATAACTTTCACCATCATTTTTTGAGCATATACTGTATTTAATTACGTTTATTTACCACTACTTACATTTCTAGGGATCTATAATATTTGATTTAAAAAATTGCATTACTTTTATAATCATTATTCAGTTTTAATTTACTTTTTAAAATGTAAACTCTCTTATTGACTTTACATCGTAATAATCGTATTTTTTTAAAGATATTTTATTTAACTTCTAAAGGAAATTATTTTAATTTTCACCAAAGTTACCAATTTATATTACATAGTTTGGTATAATTCTTATCCTGGCCTAAAATCCGCTTTCTGCGATTAGACCAAAGCCCACATATTACCGTCTAAATTGAATATATATAAATAAGTGGTAAAACCTTATTAATATTAAATTGAATTAAGGTTGGCTTGTTTAATCATTAAAATTAATCTATGTTAATGGCATATAACGTCTATCAGGCTAATATTAAGAAGCATAAAAATGACTGATAAAACTTAATTAATATTACAGTAAGTGCTAACAAAATTATTATAAAAATCATTAAATCAAGTTAGAAATTAATGTATTTTGTCAAAGTTATTAAGTTTATACTGTGTAGTAATGTTATTTATATCATCTAATTGCATCATCTATGTGAATTTTCAATTTTAAGGCTTAGAGGAGTTTATTTTTGTTGTCTTATTAAAAAGCATTGGAGGCGCCTGCTTTGACTCCAGGCTCCCGGGAGCTCAGTGAACATTAGTCGAGTATAATAGCCTGTAATAGTCTGCTTTTGCCATGTTTGTTAAATACAATATCAGACACATTAGTTTTCAGGTGTCATGTAAACATTAGAGTTTTCTTTAACTAATACAGTTTATAGTAATTAATTTCTTAATTTTGTGCTGAAACATTATTATTCATTAACATTATTATTTGTTAGCAATTGAATTATAAATATTATGCATGTTAATTATATTTTATTTTACTATAAAAAAAATTAGAACTTGTAGTTATTAATTGAAAATATGCTTAAGTAATATCCGGACCAAACGAACAATAAATATATAAATAAACTAAAAATAGTACAGTAACATTTAATAAAAAATACGAATAAAATATAGCGAGGAATTGGTTTATTAGTCCCAACAATATTTGGCAAAATAATTAGAAAATAATGTTTATGCATTAATATTCTGATTTTGCAAGTTATAAAAGTTTACACCATTAAGAAGATCATTTTACAACTGTAAACAGTCTTGTTTTTTGTGCTTAGCCCTGCATTGGTATGCGCCACTCATTCGCCATATCAATACCGATGAGAGTCGGTGCATAAACGTGGTTAAATCTGTTTTAACCGTTGATATTGATAAGGAAATGGTGTAAAAGTGCATCTCAATACATCTATCCACTGCAAAGGTGGCCTCAATCGAGCTTGATAAAAGGTAAGATTTTCATATTTATATAAAATTCATAATAATTCTCTTAAAAAAATAATATTGTTCAAAATAGTAAACTCATTTAAAAACTATTTCATATCTAATGTTACCATGCTAAATTCAGCTCAAAACTGGTCATTTTAGACGCGTGTGTCTAAAATACTGGTGAAGTGCCGAGCCACATGTGTTACGCAATTAATAATTAATAATTATTAAGAAATAGACATACTACCGTGCACAATTGTCAATTAAGATTGTACACTATGTGAACAAAGTTTGCAGTTTTTTAATTAAAAATAATGCAACAATACAGAATTTATACAATCAATAATAACTAAATAGTTTGAAATTTTGTATTGCAATAATCGCTTCTGGTTAATTGCTGACAAAAAGCATTTAATAATTTTTAACATGCTAATACAAAAGCAAAATTAACAACCACAAAAATTAGTGAATAATAAAATAAATTGGAATTTATGGAATTTAAGAATCTATTTTGGATTTTATACTTAACAACAATTAACCAAATATACGGCAGATGCGGACCGCCGGGTGTTCCCGAAGGAGCGGTCATTTTCGGCGCCACATCGACGGCCGAAGAGGGCGAACGCGTACGCTATAAGTGCGCCGAAGGCTATCAACTCGTTTACGCAGGTATTAGGAAGTGCTCGGAAAGCAAGTGGACTCCACGTCTGCCTAAGTGCGGTTAAGTAGTTAATTAGCTATTAATTATTTTAACATATTCGTGCTATTTTATTAATTAATTGTAATAAATTATTAAAGGTATTAAATATACATGTATGTCAGATTAGAGGTTTATTATATGCAGTGCATGTTGAATTTATAAAAACGCGTAGTTATTTTTATATAAAGTTATAACTAAAAATGATTTTAAAATGTTATCATAATCTATTAACAGTTCATAATGTTGTACATGTTTAAATACATTAACAGATTGCTAGATAATTTAATATTAAAATGCAGTTATAATGCTTTATACAATTATAAGTTGAGATGTATAAAATAATTTTATTATTCATACTGCAAAAATTAAATAAGTTATTGTTTTACATTTATTAAGCATTACGAATTGGAAAAAGCCTCTTGATAAAAAATTACAAAATCAACTATCTGGATCTGAAAAAAGCCGGCAGCTCTCGTGTGTCGGACCCGGCGCTGGCATTTACGGACTTCAAACCGATTCGGTTTAAGTTTTCGCGAAAACTACTCTTTCAACTGTATTACCAGCCGTTCGCTCGCATCTCATACATCGAGTTCGGCCTACAGTTCAACACAACCACCGAATCCGAGAGCCTGAGTGTCAGCGTATTCATCAATAAATACCGCACTTGTGTCCAGTCGTATATGAACGCCGGCCGGAACAGCACCAGCATGTATCTCAACTTCGTGTGCGAGGCCAACACTCAGGAGGACTACATGATTGAGGGCCGGCATATGCCCGACAATCTGCGCTTTACGTTCGAGTCGGAGCACGCGCTTGAGCTCACGTTCAACCGGATATCGGTGTTCCGGTTCCCCGACGACTGCGGCGTTCCCGACATACCACTCAACTCCCTGTCCGAGAGTTCGGGCAAAACTGTAACCATCTATGCGGCGAAAGGTTACAAGGTTGACTTGCATGCTAATAATACAATCAACTGCACACACGACGGCAATTGGGATCATGAGCTGCCGCTCGTCTACCCAATCATCCAGTGCCCGATGAACATGTTTAATTGGGACTCGACGCGATTTAGGAATGTTAATTTTGAGAATTTTGACTATTATAATAAGACCCAGGTAGCCGCGACCGATAGCAAGATCAAATTTCAGTGCAGTAACGACAGCGATGACTCGCATTCGCATTATCTCTACTGCAATGAGAATGGCTTTTGGACCGGCAATGAGAGCCTCGATCTTTGCGCCGATGCCGGTCTGTAATGCACTTACAATAAATATCAACATGCTTATTTCTACAATAAATAACTTATAATAGACTATCCTGTGTTTAAATTAACATGAGAAATTATTTTCAAAATCTAGTTTATATGCATTCCGATTTGGCAGCGAATGAGACGACAAGTGCCGACATAAGCGCCGCTATAAGCGCCGACATAAGCGCCGATGTAAGCGACAGCGCCGACATACCCGCCGATAAAAACACCGAAGAGGTCAGCGATTCGGGTGTGTTTCCGATTGTCGTTACACTGTTGTCGACGTTCATTGTAACGCTTTCGGCTATCGTCGGCGTTTTCATCGTTCGGCGCCGATTGGCACAGAAGAGGGAACGCGAATTGCAAACTCAAATCGAGATGACTGACCGCATTCGGCCCGAACTCGCCGGTGAAAGTGAGTCGTTCGACGAACTCGAGTTGAGTGATACGAATCAATACGAGAGTATTAGTTACGGCTCAACCACTCTCTATGAGACCAGATTTAATAATCACTATTATACTCAAATATTAGACTAAAATTTAGCACGCTAATTGTGTCCTGCTTATAAAGTTGCTATTAATTTATGTTGCCAAAATAATTAATATCAGCCTGATTATTAAAATTATTTTATCTAATATTTTTTACTAGTAAATTAATTAATATAATATATTTATTAGCGCAAAGGCATAATAACTTAACAAGATAACCACTCGTTGACACTGTATTATAAAAACTACTACCATAAAAATTTAATAAACACAAGCAAATATGATTAATTTTTTAATAATATTTTCTACCTTGAAACTTTCATGTTGCAAAATATATATCTATGCTTATAAAATTATTAGAAATTTGATGAAAGCGAGAAAATAAAAATGTTAGCCAAAATATTAACAAAAACTTTAACCAAATTATATTATTACACATGCTAATTTGTTTTTTAATATTATGCAATAATTTTATATTAAATAAATTAATGCCATATTTGTTTAATAGGTTATTAGTATTTATCAATTTAATTTTTAAATACAAACATGCGGTATAAAAATAAGCTACTAGGTAAGTAAATATACTCATTGAATAATGTGTGTATACAGCGTAAAATAATGAATGAGGAATACCGTATATAATAACCAGGGAGCGGAATCTGTAGGAACTACCAGAACATAGATAGTTCTATTTTGATAACACACACAAAGAACTCAAATCGCCTCAATACAATCATAGTTGTGTTTGAGGCGTAATACAACTCAAAACGCCTTAATTTGCTCTTTTAATTCATTCTTGGTTAATGCATTCTTTTATCTGTTAATTATTTTGTATAGTTAATAAAAGTATATGTTTATGTATTAATTAGTGATTTAATACCATCATAGCTTAATATGGCATTACTGTAATTCCGTTCCTCGATAATGGTTATAAATATCTTTTGTCACTCATTGGCTTAAACAAAAAATTAAGTATAAAATCAATTGAAGTAAAACACAAATTCTATTCATTTACTAACACATTGATACACGAGTTCTACAATATATTTTTATCATGCAATTTGATTTTCTAACAATGTGTGCAAATAATCCGCAAGTAGTATTGATAATAATGATGCTACAGATGCTAGATGCTATGATACATTTAGATCATTACAGTAAGTTATAGTATTAATATTATAGGCAAGCTAATTATATTTCTTAATGTCATCTGTTTAAATGTTAATTAATAATAAATACAACTAAATACTCTAATTAAAGTAATTAACTAAAAAAATAGTTTTGTAATTATTTATGCGTTTATTTTAATTTTAGTAAATATCTAAATTATTTTTCATTATTTTCATCGTTTACAAAACGCAATCACATTAGTCTCATATTGGATTACGACATTGAATAAATTATTAGAATAAGATATTTATATTTTTCATATATAATACATTTAGTATCTTTTTATATTGTATCATAATAAATATATTTGTTTTCTATATGTTCAAAACTAGCATTTTTGAATTAAACACTACAATTAAATTAATTAAATAAATAAGATAAATGTTTAAAGATTTTTTTGATAATAAATGTAAAGCATAAAAAATGCACAAATGCCAATAACATTATCACTACATTCAATTTAATACAAATGTTTGTTTTATATTCTAATTTGTAAAATATACAATTAATCTTAGTAAAATATCTATCTGTAGTAAAGTATTCTTTATTTAATTAAAATAATGAAAATCTATTATTAATATTATTAATGAAACATGCAAAATCAATACCATAATAACATCAAATATTTATAAATATCTTGTCAAAACTAGAATAGCAATTTAATATTTTATGATGTTGTTGTAAATGCCAATTAATGGATACAATACTAAAAACCGTATTTTTTGCAATTTGTTTGACAACTTGTTTGTACCAAATGTCGGCGATAATCAAAATCTACTTCTCATACAATACGACGACATTCGTTGACTACAAGAAAGACAAATACATATCATTGCCGGCGATTAGTATTTGCGCAAATAAGCATGTTTGTCTCAATAATAATTATTTAACACTATTTAAAAGAGAAAATCTAAGCCAGCGTCAAATCATCAAATATATCAATAACATGACAATCGGCAAACAATTAGAGGCAATTCGGTCGCCGAATGATATATTTCGTTGTAAAGTCGCGAAACCGGTTGGCATCGCATTGGCGAAAGCGGTCATCGATTGCCGTCTAATTACTTCAACACGAATATCGATAAACTCTTACAAAGTCTGTTATACACTGTTCTCGCGGTTGGGAAACGAGTCGATCGATAATTATTTGATTGAAAATAATTTCAAGACTAATGACTGGTTTATCGAATTAGTAGAGATTTATATCAAGATCAAAGCTCAATTTAATCTAGTATTTCATTTAAGCAGTGAGAAATTATTAGTTGACTATAAAGAGGCAAATGTTGTTATCAATGCTTTAAAGAAATTCGTTAATAAAGTCGATAAAGTCGTGAAAGTGCGTCGACTGTCGCGTCCGTACGAAACGGATTGCATTGATTACACGAAAAGGGGTCACAAATCACATAACGATTGTATCTATAATTGCCGATTAAGACGATTATATAAATTGTTTAAACAAATTCCTGGATTATATCTAAATTATGATAAAATTAATAAATATTTTATAAATTTACATTCAATTTATGAATCAAATCACTCTTTGGATAAGTCTATTGGCGATCAATGCCTTCAGGAGTGCGACGATCGCGAAGACTGTCGTTCGGAGTATTATATTCTTCAAAACAGTATTTCACTACAGAATTGGTCCAATGAGTCGATTATATTCATATATCCGCCGTATTTACCGACACTAGTGGTCACGCATTCGCCGAAAGTCTATTTCGAAGAGTTTGTCTCATTTATCGGGAGTTTAGTCAGTCTTTGGTTCGGCTTTTCGTTTCTCATGTTTTCCGATGTCTTCACCGTTTGCGTCAAATACGGGGTTAAAAATATTTGCAAATATTTGGTTCAAATTTACATAAAATTCTATTTTAAACCACACAATCCAACTAAATTGTTTCATTTAAAAATTAATTCTAGAAATAAAATAACAACAATTGCTATATAATTTATTTAAATAAGATAAAATTAGATATAATTTATTACATTACAAATCTACATTAATTTAATTACTTTATATTTTTACTAATTAATGTAAAATAAGTGGGATTGCAAATTAAAATTTTGGCATAAAATTAATGAAATATTTGATTGCATTTCAACGCATAATTGGTCTCAAATTCGTGCTATTAAATAATTAAGTTTTATTATCGCTATTTTATGTGACAGATATTTATTTTAATTTTAAACTACATGGTCATTCTATTTCAAACAAACAAATAAAATAAGATTATATTTGATCTAAATTAAAATGCAGAAATGTATTAAATATTGCGCTTTAATTTATTTTATTCACTATATTTAATTAATAATAATTTATTTAATTAACACATTGATATTTTACCAACAATAAAATACATTGTTATATTTTATCTATATTTCTTAATTTGTTTAAATAAAATTATATGTTATAATTAAAGCTCGGCAAATGTGGCTTTTTGGGTGCAACTTTCTTAGCATATGTCATACGTATGGAACAAGTTAATTTTATAAACACAAAAAATAAATGTTAAACAATTAATAGATTAAATATAGTGATGTCAAATATCGTTACGTCGAATAGTGTTAAGACGAATATCGTATAGCTAATATTGTTTAGTTAAATATTATGTCAAATAACTAGAGAATCAATAGAGTTTGTTTTGGTTTTTCAATAAAGCTTTTTTTCTAGAGCAATATTTGACTTATCTATATTTGACTTAACAATATTCGACTTAATCATATTCGACTTAACAATATTCGACTTAACGATATTTGACTTAATGATATTCGACTTAACGGTATTCGACTTAACGATATTTGATATAACGATATTCGGCATAACGATATTCGACATAACGATATTCGACTTAATTATATTCGACTTAACATTATTCAACATTATTTTCTGTGTTTATAAAATTAACTTGTTCCATACGTATGACATATGCTAAGAAAGTTGCACCCATAAAGCCACATTTGCCGAGCTTTAGTTATAATATAAATTAGAAAACGGAAACGTATCTTTAATCAATCACTGATTACAATTAATTTACACATCTAATTTATAAATAATTATTTATTAATTAATACATTAGCATAAATATGTATACTTTTAAATACAAATTCAGACATAAATACTAAAAAACTCCTAGTTATTGATTGAAAATATGCATAAGTAATAACCGGACCAAACAAACAATCAATACATGAATAAATTTTAAAAAATTATATAAATAAATTTTTTTATAATTTGATCGACATTTATTTTTGTATCAACAACATAATAAAAAAAATTAGTAATTTTAAAATAAAACATTTTTCATAGTAAATATTTATTTTTAGTTGTTGCAACATTCAATGACAGATGAATTAAATTTATTATTGTTGCATTAGTTTATTTTTTTAATAAATAATATAAAATTTTGCAAATTTAACAATAAACAATCAAAGGTATTAAAAAATTTATTTTATCAAACAAAATTTCATGCTAAATATATTTTTAAACTAATGTTTTTGGCCTTCACATTGTCATAAAATGTTAAATAAATAATTCATAGCAATTTACCTATTGCATGTTTCATGTCACTTGCAGTGAATATCTAAATTTTAATTTGTAATTTTTATTGATTGCGTGGGTTGTCTTAAGAGGTTATTTCAACATATTTTGTTTTTAAAACATTGATAAAATAACAATAACCTAGAAACAATATAAAATCATTAAAACAGGTTCCAGCAAATTAATACACTATACTGTTTAATATTATAAATTATAACTTAAGTGCAAACTACAATCATGGATATACTAATTAAAACTGTATTTTTCACTATTTGTTTGATTGTGTGTTTGTATCAAATGTCGGGAATAATTCAAATCTACTTCTCATACAATACGACGACATTCGTTGACTACAAGAACGACAAATACATATCATTGCCGGCGATTAGTATCTGTGCGAAAAAGAGTGTGTGTCTCAAAGATAAATATTTTACACTGTTTAAAACAAAAAATCTAACTAAGCGTCAGATTAGCAAGTCCATTAATAAGATGACAATTGCTCAACAATTTGATGCAATTAAGTCACCAATTGATGTATTTCGTTGTAATGTCGCGAAACCGGTTGGCATCGCATCGAATGAATCTCTTATCGATTGCCAACTCATTAATGAAATACAAATATCGATAAACTATCACAAAGTCTGTTATACACTGTTCTCGCGGTTGGGAAACGAGTCGATCGATAATTATTTGGTTGAAAATAGTTTTAAAACTAATGAGAGGTTTATAATATTAGTGGAGATTTATATCAAGATTAAAACCCAATTTAATATAGTTTTTCACTCAAATGCCGATCGATTATTTCTGTACTATAAAGAGTCAAATATTCTGATTAATACTTTGAATAATTGCGAAAATAAATTGGATTACAATGTCGTGAAAGTGCGTCGACTGTCGCGTCCGTACGAAACGGATTGCATTGATTACACGAAAAGGGGTCACAAATCACATAACAATGGTGTCAATAAATGCCGATTTAGACGATTATATCAACGATTTAAACAAATGCCTGGACTTTATCTAACTTATAATAAAACAAATAATTATTTTATTAACTTAAGTAAATATTTCAAATCGAATCACTCATTGGATAAGTCTCTTAGCAGTGAATGCCTTCAGGAGTGCGACGATAGAGAAGACTGTCGTTCAGAGTATTATAGTCTCCGAAACAGTGTATCGATGAAGAGTCGGTCGAATGAGTCCATTGTTTATATATTTCCGCCACAAATGCCAACACTAGTGGTCACGCATTCGCCGAAAGTCTATTTCGAAGAGTTCTTGTCATTCATCGCCAGTTTAGTCAGTCTTTGGTTCGGCTTTTCGTTTATCATGTTTTCCGATGTCTTTACGATTTGCGCTAAATATTGCGTTAAAAATGTTTTTAAATAATAAGGTGTTCAATTGAATCCAATTGTTTTTAAATTAGAACTGTTCTAAAACTGCTAGAGATAAATTAATGCGG
>JAQIXC010002528.1:0-10713 GCA_034697605.1 Metabelba pulverosa
CATTGGTTGCGCTTTTATTTGTGTGCAGTCTCTCAAAGACACGCTTTGATTGATAAGAATGTTTTGAATGTTTTTTCGGAAACGAAAATATAATTAATTAATTAAAATAATGTTTTTTTTGTAGTCATTAGAAGAATTATTATTTAATGTATAAAAATAGAGATATATTTAGCGGAATATTCCTATAGATCGACGGACTTTAGAGAATTAAAACACAATCCGAGAGTAAGAGTAAAAGACAATATGTCGTTAAGTTATCCATCAAAGTTTGTCTGCGGAGGTTACCATGGTCAAATATAATCAATCAAATCAATGTTGGGCTCGATTAGTCTGACGGGAAAAATATTTTTCGTTACGATAATTGTCTTTTTCAAGACAACCCAAAAACTTTGTGACCAAAAAACCAAAGAAAAAAAACTTTTCCTATCATTTTGATATATACTGTGTATAAAAAACTGCAGCATGCAGACAACTACATTGCACATTGCGTTTATTTCAAAATCGAGTTCTAGCCAGACAAAAGTAGGTTAGTTAAAAAATTGTTTCCGGTTCAAATTTGATTAGATGACATTAAGCTTGGCAGAATTAGATAATTTATAATAAAAAACGCATTAATTAAGAATAAATTTTCATAATAGAAGATCGGTTTAACTGATTAAATGAAAATCTAATTAAAATTAAAACATTGAAAATCTAATGTAATAAAAAAGTTTTTAATCACAGGGCTGTTCGGTTGCAATCGGTGTAATGCCTGTGCGAAGTCGCACAGATAGGCAGAGCACCGACACAAGCGCCGGTGTATTGCGTGCCGTAAATAACTTTTTGCAATAATGAATACACAATAGCTATGAATGGCTTTTCGCGAAAATTAAATGAATTGCAGAATAAAGTAGTGAATAGAGAGTCGGATAGAGCGGACAGATATGCGAACGAATCTATGCGTTAGAAACAATTGTCAGCCATGAGTGGCCTATTGTTTCCGTGCAATTGCATTCGGGTGCTCTGTATGTGCTCCGTGTATGTGCTCTATGTGTCTGTGTGTGTGTCTCCAACTGTGATATGTGTCTATGAAAACGGCTCTATTGGCGCTCAATATATAAACTTATTTTTCTTACTTTTTCCACTATTTTTGTTTCACTCGTTTTGCTCTAAATTTCATTGTTTGTCACTCTTTCTCGCGAATCACAACTCCTATCCGTGTTTTCAGAATTGCTGCAAATCTGTGCACAAATACATTGAAAAAATAGGAAACAAAACAAAAAACTTCTAAAAGACAACCCGAGCCTCAAATTCCGATCACATAATTCGGCATTAAATGCCTTTTATTGCTGTTCACACAAAACGCATTAATCCCTTTGAATGTTATATAAATCTCATATTTTTATTACGAATTTTATATATAAAATATAACTTTTTATAAATATACAGTATATTCAGTCCATTTTCTATGATAAATACATAGTCTATAAAAAAAAAGTTTCTAAATATCTGGTCATAAAAACACTATAAACGGCCGAAAATGGCATAAATATTATATTGAATATAAATTGGATGAAAAACTCATGATTAGAGCGCAACGAATAAAAAGAGCGAACGCACCGGTCAATTGACACAAGACTACGAGTGCACATACGCGGCCATGGATTGGCAGATCCACTCTTATAGCGAACAAATGGCTCTAATTATAAGACAAATAGTCATTAAAAAGCGGTTTATGAGAGGAATACAGCACTCGTTGTAATGACAAGAGTAGTACAAAAATAGGCTTTTCTTTCGATTCCTTAGCACTAGTATTGCAAAAAAGCCGAACGTTTTATGATAAAAGTTGTAAAGATTAAAGAGAGAGAAAATGGCTAAATATATACTCATTACTTCGTTGCGAACTCATATCTAAAGCCGATTTTTCTAACATGTAAAAGTAGAGTACATTGTATCACAAAATACTTGTGCGGAGATCGATGTCCGCCCTTCTTGTTCTCAAATTTTAATTTCCTTTTAGTTTCGTCTTAAACGCAGCGAAAAAGTAATGAAACTTTTTTGTGCCAAGTATAAAATGTATAAAATGCATAAAACTTTTATTTTTAAGTACCGATAAAATATTGATAAATAAAAAATTTTTATAATAAGCCGAACAATGAAAATAATCGACAGTTCGAGCGGCTATTAACTGCAGAATTTTGTTTTAATGCGATTAAACGCATCGCAAAAAAGTTTTCGTTTTTTTTATTAAACGCAGAATTTTCTGACTTTTTATTCAAACATTTTCGAGTTATTCAGATATTTTGCAAATTATATGCATTCGAGTTCTCTGTTTAATATCACATACGAACCTAAACACGAGTGTAAGAGAATATTCTGTTCATCAATCAAGCCGTTTGATCGGCTTAATGGATCGCACATACGAGCGCCGGCATAGAGCACAGGCACATACGCACATACCCGGGCACTAGAAAAAATAAACGGATAGAATATTTTTGCTCTCGATATTAGTTATGTAACCGAAAAAAATTTCCAGTTTTTCGCCTAAAAAATAGTGTTGTCTTTAATAAAATGAGTTACGAGTTATAAATTATAATAATTTCTCATTCATTCATCAATAGATAATATTTCAGAAAATTCTGTACACTTTTAGCCGTTCACTGATCTCGACGTGTGTTGTGTGCGAAGACAAGACACACGAAAAATTAATTAATTTTATCTCGCTCATTTATGTTTTCGAGATGTTATAACAGAGTATTCTTGTCGACGAGAATATATAGTTTTCAATCGGTTTTATGACCTTTTCCTTTGTTTCGCTCATTTGTAAAAAAGCGAAATTTGTTATATTTTTATATATATCATAAATTTATATATTTATCTATTTATACTGTGTATATATTTCGATGCTATAAATATATACTCTACGGGCTATAGATTATTGTGTTTTTAACCCAAATACGCAATTCTTCTCATTTATTATATTTTTAGTGCGATATCGATGTAATGGAAAATATCATTATTTTTATTAAAACTCTTTATTATCAATAACTCTATTTATCTTTTTATTCCGAAAACTACTTCAAAAATATATTCCTCTTTTTGTGTGGCAATCAATATGAAAAAAATTGCTGCAATTGTTCGTTGGAATCGCGAAATACATTACAAGAATTTCTCATTAGAGACGTTGTAATTCGGATTCATTTATTTAACGCAAAAAATGTCTTTATATTCTCGATTCAGCAATAATTTTGCGCTAAAAATGTTCATGCTAAAAACAACAACAAAAACTGCCATTGAATTGAAGACTCAATTTCAGAAAATGTCAAACATTTGTTGCAAAAACTGTTTAAATTTAATGGCATTTCGAGTCGTATTGAAAATCAGTTGAAATGAAATCAAAACAAATATTTGAAAAGATTTTTAATATTCGTAGAAATCATTGCAAATTACAAAAAGTTATCAAAAGTTTAAAAATCATACATTCTATTCAAAAATACAGATCATAAAAGATTCATAAAGAGTTTAGAAATTATATAAAAATTAGTTTAGATTCGTATTAAATAAAAAACAAAAATCAATTCATAGCTGAATATCGTATTGAAAGTCGAAAATAGGAATTCGTATCAAAGTTTGCAATCTTTGCGAAAAATTTCGAAACGCTTTTCGAAAACAATTTGTCAAATGTTTGCGAAAAAAACTTTTTGTGCGAAAAGTTTGCAATTATTTGGCTTTTGTGTGAGATTTGCGGAAATGTCGGACAAAACCCGAACTCGTTTTGAAGGCCTTTCGGCACAACTGGTAATTGCAGGCAAACGACTGCTGACGACAATACCCGCTCTTCCGACTACAGCCGGCGGTCATGAGTCGCGACTTCGAGAGCCGGTCGTCCGCTCCGGACATCGCCGCCGCGTCGGACTGCGGGTGGAATTTGCGGACGTGTCGGCGCAGACCCGACGGCGTCTTGAATACGCGCCGACACGAGCCGTCGGTGCACTCAATCGCCTTCTCGTGGCACGACTGCAGGTGTCGGACGAATCCCAAACCCGTTTTGAATGACTTTCGGCACAAATCGTAATTACATTCAATCGAATCGCGTTTCGGCGCCTTTTTGCGCGCTTTCCGACGCCGCGCCCGACCTCTCGGTTTGGCGGTCGTCGACGCATTGGGCGCGCGATCGGCGAGCGCTGAGTCGGCCAATTGGTTGCGAATGCGGATCAGATCGACGCCATATCGCGTCAATTGATTGCAATTCGACTCATCGACCGATTCGAGCAGTCGATGCAAACCGAATAACTCGTTCCGCAGACCCGACCAGCGATTGGTGATATCGACGACCGCCGCCGCGGACACCGACTCCGAGTCGATCTTCGCTTCGATCAAGAGTTCGGTTTCGCTGAACCGCTTCGTCAGTATCGCCATCCGAGTGTTGATCGCTTCGAACAGAAGGCGTCGGTTCGTCGCCACCAATCCGACCGATTCGGACGCAATGCGCGGCCGACGAGTGGCCACGAGTTGCCGATTGTCCGACATTTGTAACGCTTTTGTAATTCAATTCAATTGGTTATCCGTTTCGACAATCGATTCAAAGTTCAAATCGAGATTTGAGGGGATTTTGTGTTAATTTATATTTTATATTATCTCTTATTTACAGTTTGTTTTCCTATTTTTACAATGCATTTTCTACATACAATAATTACAGCAAATTGTACAGTATATTTACAGGTATTTAAAATTTATATGATATTAATTTAATATATTTATACAATAATTTAACTTCCTTAAAATTATTAATAGAAAGACATTTTTTAAAGAAATGTTTTAATTTTATTTTTAAAAAAGTGCTTGATAATTATCTTTATGAACAAATATATACAGTTAATATTAATAAATTATTTATTATCCAATTTTATCAATCCTTTTAATTTAAATAATTAGCATAAAATTAATCGTTGAACTTTTTTTAACGCCTGCCATACAGCTCAACCAATTATTAGCATGTAATAGATTTTGACGAGCAATTTAAATCAGCAAGTTGAGAATTTAAGCAATGCACTGTTAATAGCACTGTTAGCGAGATTATGATCAAAAATTCTTGTAAGACATAGTGTGTTCGCATTGCTTACGATCGACGGCTAATGAGTGCTGTTATTGAGTTCTGAGTTCGTGACAAAACATCGCGTATTTAGATCTGTTGTGACTATTAATTGCGAAAACACACCGAAAACGCGCCGCACATACGGACACCCGTTTCGTACGACTATCACATAATTAATCGCATTGTGTGCCACAATAAACTGCTCTTTAATGCTAATTGTTCTTCCATTTTCAACCATGCTACTATTTTGCATATATATATACCTAATTAAATTTTATTCATTCAAAATTCCCGATTATTATAGAATTTTATTCTTAATTTACAACTAATTCCGAAAATTCTATTTTTTAACCTTTGCGTTAAAAAATAATAATGCAATTTAATCTGAGCTGTTTATGCAGTGTAAAAGTTAATTAGATTTAATTAGATTGAAGTGATCCGAAAAGTATTAAATTGTTGTAATTAATCACAAAAATTATTTCACGGCTTAAATGCATAGATTCTTAACTCGGGCTTAACGCCCGACTCGAATAATAAACAGTTTAATTATTAAATATACATTCAAGAAAACATGATTTCTTGAAATTAAATATTTATTTAGCTTGTTTAATAAAGCAATGTACTGTATGTTTTGAATCAAGTTATTTTTAAGCCGTAATTAAAAATATTTTTGTATATTAGGCGTAAAGAATGAGAATTTTTTCTCTATGTTTGCATTAAATTTCATTTTCAAAGTTATTTATTTAACTTAAGACTTAAGACACGAATAGACTGTACATCTGGAAGGAGAGTGGGATTTGTTGGGTGAAAAAATGTTTAGCTTTAGTAAATGAAGAGTCAGAGAACGTACAAAGAAGTAGAAAGAATAATTTTGTGCAGAAATAGCTAAAAAAAAAAAGTTTTTCGCTCTGCGTATGAATCGCAGGAAAAAGTTTTAATACGTTTTTCTCGGCTCTGATCCGCAAAACTCCTCTTCGCAGACGTCGTACGACGTATTGAATGATAAATCAGTCGCTGAGACACACAAACCGTTGTAATAAATCTCATATTTAATGAATAGATTTACGTATTATGAGAGTAATGGCAAAGTCGCGCAAAACTTGATTATAAGCGCAGAGAAAAAAATTTGTTGTCAAAACTTACCACAAAATATGTTGCCATGTTACTTTAAATTTAATTTATTCATTAAACTTTTTCTGTTTTTGTAAATTGGGTTTTATTTGTTTTATTAACAAGCGTGTTTTAATAATATAATTAAATTTATATATTTTAAATGAAATTATATATAATTTAATAAAATTAGTATTTATTTATACGATAAGAAAAGTTTTTAATTTGAATAAAAGTTTTAATGTTTGAATATTTTTTAATAAATGAATATATAATTACATTTGTATTAAATAAAGTTTTATGTTTGAGTTAACTTTGAATTATTAAATAATAAAGTTTTATTAAATTTTATGAAATTAAGCTTTAACATTTGTTACCAAATTTAATACAATGTAATTTAATTATAGAAGTCTATCTATTTAGTATATAAATTCTTTTATAATACAGTAAGGATTTTTTAATTTACACATTTACAATTCAATTTATTTAGAATTAATCATTAAATAAAATTTTATATTAAAACTATACATTTTACTATACATATTTAAATCTAAAGCTTATGAAGCTTACCTAAAATGGTATAATTACAAGGATATAAGAATATATTATGCTTGTAATTAACAAAATATAAAAGAGAATAAATAGGATATACATACACTTTGAATAAATTTAATCTGAATAAAATTCTTTCCTATTGAGTATTTTAAACTATTCACTCAATTTATACAATAATAAATTTTGTTCAGATTTCAATACAAACATCCTTTATATTCAAAATTAATTTATTTATACAAAAAGTTTCAAAAAAATTAATTTAAATTTGTACAGAAGCTTTTTGTAAATATTGAATTTTTACTTAATCTAAGGGTTTCTGTTGAGTGACAAATTCGTACAAAAAAAAATTTGCTACTTTTCATTGCTCTCTCTCTCTCTCTCTCTCTCTCTATCTCTCTCTCTCTCTCTCTCTCTCTCTCTCTCTCTCTCTCTCTCTCTCTCTCTCTCGCTCTCTCTCTCTCTCTCCCAGTCTGTTCTTATTTTACTTTCGCTAATATTTTTTGTTTTAATTTATTCACAAAAAAGCGATTTCGTAAAGAAGTGTAGAGTTGATGAACAAATATAACGGTATAAGAGAATTGAGGGGAACGGGAGAGCAATGAGGGGAACGGGGGATGAGTTGAAAGAAATATAGTTAATGTGAATAATAGTAAAGCGAAGATAGACTCGAAATGAATACAGAATCGAGAGATGAGTCTTCGAGAGAGCGACGGAGAGAGAGGCAGAAGAGAGCGAATGAGAGCGCAATTGAGTGAAAAATGTGCGAAATTTAACTGTAATTTGCATTTTGTCGTCGAAAAGAGTTCGGCGTTTAATGCGTTGCCAGTGTTTGTCACGTTTGCCAGTTATTAGAGACTCTCCGCCGTCGTCGCCCGAACCCAACACTCATGTAGTATATTGTGTACTACTGGCGCTCGAATTGCTCGTATTGTGCGATCTATTAGTGCAACAGCACTGCGAAACTCACTCTTCAGTTCCACAATAATTGTTATGAGTGTTGCAGATGTGCCTCAAGTTTAAGATTTAGCAAATATATCATTACTATACCGATCAGTATTCCAGTTCTATTATATCCCCGCTCTCGCAGCCCTCCCCGGCCTCCCCGTCCTTCCCTCTCCGCTCACTCACACACACAACACACATAATATCGTATTGTTATATAAAACTAAATGTTATTAAACAAACTTTTGTAGTCCAGTCCTGTAATTGAGAAAAACATCCATTTGTCAGCTCAAGACATATCGAAAGCTCCGCATCCAATGCCGGCGCCGACCGATTGCCTTACATAACATATCTATTACATTGATGTATCAAGTATAAAAATCTAACCATCAATTCGATCAATTCTTGTTATCTCTCAGATTATTGAATTAAATTCAAATTTTATTTCACAATAATTCGGAATTAAATAAATTCTATATTTTAGGTCGAAATTGTCGATTCGTTTCCGAACCGAAAATCTCTTTGTTTTACAAAAGGAATATATGACTGGAAAGAGTGGAACTCATAATTATTGCGATCATATCTCATGTTGAAATATAGAAACAAAAATAAAAAGACGTATTACTAATGGAAATGCGAACAATATATCTAATGGATAGCATTAGACAATAAAAAGTTTCTGTTTTTTCTTGTGCAGCGAAAAAGCTTTCAAATACTTTTAGACTGCAATTTGAGTGTCAATCGAAAGCCATATTCAGACACAACTGTATTATTTGTGTTATTCTCGCAACGAATTCGCGAGTAGTGGCAGTCGAACGACGCTTTTCGCCAACAAAAACCTCTTTATTGGCAGCGAAGAGCACACGACTCACGACTTACGTAATATCTTAAGCCATCAAACCTTTTCTCAGACGCCCAGGCGTTCTGACACCACTGTCCAACGCACCAACACAGGCACACATAGCCAGACATACTGTGCATTCTCAACAAGAATTCGCACAAATATTTTCGATCTAATCTTATCGACAATATCACCAAGAAACTTTTTGATAAATAAGTAATAGAATTTAAAGTTTTTTTATATTAATATATTGATAAATTTATCAAACATTTTGTTTATAATTTCAATATTGACACGAAATTGTAAAATATTGAGCGTTATATTAGAAAAGAGAATAAAGTATTAAAATTAAGTAAAATTTTTGCTGAAAATCTCGTTCCACTCAAACGGAAAAATCTTGTCGTCGAGTAGAGACTCGAATTTGATATATTGTGTATTTATTTATACTTTATATACGAAAACCCGTATTCCTGTTATGTAAATCATATTTTCGCTCAAATATGCAGATATTCTATCGGTTTTTACATATTTTCTTCTATTCTTTATTATTTTTATATTTATTTATATCTTCTCTTATTCTGCAATGAATTCAAGTTTTGGCTTAAGTTTACGTTTTTGTTGTCTTCGTATGCAAACCAAGAGATCCCGAATGCAATCCAAACGAAAATATGAGTTTGAATTTGATTCGTAGAATATTTATATTACTTCTGTACACTTACTCGACCACAATATACTTGACGTTTTCGAAAATAAGACATTTTCTTATCAAGATATGAGAGATGTTGGGAGAGAGAGAGAGAGAGAGAGAGAGAGAGAGAGAGAGAGAGAGAGAGACAGAGAGAGAGAGAAAGAGAGAGCCGAGAATTACTCGAATATGATTTTGACGCCTATTTTCTTCTCCGACTCGAAAATATACGAATGCATTGGAAATGTGTTTTTTTTTGTTGCGTTAACTTGCAATGCTTATAGTGTACAGTACTGTTCAATAAACATATGCATAACTGGCGTACATCTCCGCACTGCCGGCCCATACATACGCTGTCGTGTGTATGCATGCGATTGTCGATATAGTCTTGAGTCTGAATTATGCGACTCGAGTAGCGCGAGTGGTGTGAAGAGCACAGAATCTGTTCGGGAATTGTATGTATCAGTGCTCGAGAGATAAGGAATTGCGAGTCGCATGTCATACACATCTGCTTATACGAGACGTTACATACAGTTGGCTCCGGGCTATGCAAGTCTCCAGTCTCTCGCAGATCATAAGAATCTCTGATTTACTGTTCGCTTATATTATTAACAATATATTACATAACTCTATGACTTCGCGCACTATCTCCGCATCTTTGCGCTACTTATTGATCAGATTTTGTGCGGCATTTGTGCGAAAAACTTAATAATAATTCTTTTATGAAAATTATGTTTAACTTAACTTAACTTAACTTTTTAAGAAAATGTAATCAGTATATTTATTAAACATGACATACAACCTAAAAATCCATTTAAGACTGAAGCTGTTTTATATTGTGTTGATAAAAATAATTATTATCAAGTATAAAAATAATTTACTATATTAATATAGACTAAAATATAATAAATGTTTGATTACACCATTTAATAAATAGAATGTTTAAATATATTATTAATATGTACAGTAAAATAATTTTTTCTATAAATAACAACAAATAATAAATTACCAATACAAAACACTAGACGTAATAATCTTGATAAACAAATATTCTTACATAAATATTATTAGTTTAATATACAGTACAAAACAAAGAATTATCATAAAACAATTAATCTGTTTAAATTAAAAATAAAATATAGCTAGGGAAACCAAGAATAATTTAAAATGATATTTTAAACATAATTTTTATTTATACAGATATTGTTATTTTTAATTTATTATTATGTAATGTTGATTTCTTGCAAACATACATTGTGTTATACTGTATAATCTTATATATATATTAATGGCATACAAAACTTATTTTATATTAATCTTATTTGAATTGAACTTTTAAAAACAAATAAAAAATTTAACTTGGTCAATTGGTTTAAAGTCATTTCTTATTATAAATAATATAAGATCATCTTGAGCAATAAAATGCCTAGATAAAATCCACTTATATTTCTTAGAAAAATGCGCTAAAATTGCATTTGCATCAACTGTATCTATCGAATATTTATG
>JAQIXC010002529.1:0-10712 GCA_034697605.1 Metabelba pulverosa
TGATAGATGCGATAAACAGTTTAAAACTATTGATGGTTTACGACAACACGAGTCGATTCACGCGAATAATCGGCGCTTTCGGTGCGTTTGGCCGAAGTGTGGCTACGCGTCGAAAGCGAAACGTAATTTACTAACTCATCGATTGATTCACTCGAATGCGCGTCAATACGAGTGTCGGTACGAGAACTGCCGAAAAGCGTTCAAACAGTTGCCGGGATTGCTATCGCATGCGTCGACGCACACGAACGGGCAATTCACCTGCGATTGGCCCGAATGCGCCAAATTATTTAATACCAAGGCGGGATTGAATAAGCATGTTACTTGTGTACATCGCAAAATTAAACGCTTCCATTGCGCACATCCTGACTGCCAGCGACGGTTCGGCCGCTCCGAAGAACTGAAACGCCATAAATGTATCAGTGCAAAATAGTACTATCAAAATAGAGTAGTAAGGTGCATTCCAATAGGGAATAAGTTATATACAATATATCTAATTAAATGTAATGTTATTTTTAAATTTGTATAAACTTATAAAAATAATTGTATTTACAATAAGTTCCGCTATTTCTGTTCATCGAGTGTTCGCTTCACTCCTCTCTTCACAACTCGTTCTTCGCATTCAATGCAAACGTTTCGCTCATAAGACTCACCACTCGTTCAGAGCGATTGAGAATAAACACAAGAAGTAATTAAAAATTGTTTTGTGTTTTTTTAAACGAAAAATGTTTTCATTAACTGAAATAATTCATTTATTAAATAATAAAATGCATAAATTGATCAATTTACAAATTATTTAACTTGCTACTGAACCGTAAGTGTCTGTACTAAATGAGCGACGATTTGTTATCGGAGGTGGAGTTGTCGGCGATTTAAGGAGCGGAACGTTGGGCGCCGTTGTTTGACAACTGACATAACTGGCATTGAATATAGCATGCTGCATGACACAAACACCTGGTTCTAGAGCTGCCATTTGTTAGAAATAAGTTGAGGCCAGTCTATACCGCACCCGAAGAACAGTTTTGATACGGGCGCCGCCGGATGTCCATAGCGCTCGAGGGAACGGCACGAGGACTGGTAGTGCACGGGATGTCTGGCTTTGATTACGATCTCTTTGAGTAACATGTATATTTTATATATTCAAAAAAGGAAATATAATCAACAATTTTATAATATAATTACGAAGCTAGGCTCGGTTTACATTGCTTAAATAAATTTAATTTTTATGAATAAACATAAATATAATAAAATTATTTATTGAATTAAATTTTGAATTACTCTGTTACAAGTTTAGCAATTGTATTTTCCATAATAACAACATGGTCAAAATCAATATTAATATTGATCATAAGTTTAATTTTTGATGTTACTTCTAGCACAATCGAGTTTAATCTTGACAACATCTTCGCAAGGTACTTCACCTCGCTCGGCATCGAGAGTACAAGCGTTGAATGGCAGACTAGCAAGATTGCTTTTGTCGCATGCTGCTTCTAAAGGGTTGGCACCATTGATTAAATGCGCGCATTTAGTCATCACATTCTCCGGTTCGTGTACTGTATAACCTCTAGCCATACATTGCAGATATCCTTGCATGTCTAAACCAGGATTTTTCATCAAGTCTAATTTTGGAAAAATAAACATTAATATTTACATTATTAATAAAGTAAATAAAGTATTAAATTAAATTGTTTTGATTGTATATAACTAGATAAAAAAATATTATAATGAATGATTAAAAGGGTTAAATAAAATAGAGCATGAATATTTTAGATTACGCGATAACAATATAAAACAAAACTAATAAAAATAAACTAGTTGCAATTCAATATACATTAATAACTAAATAACATATTATTGTCTATAAAATTCATATTAAATGTGCATTATTATTTAGTAAAAAATAAGAACATACCACAAAGTTGGTCGCGAACATCGCGCGCACATTGCATTGACCGGTCATTATTATTTACAATGTTACTTTTCGCGCAATTGATCTTAACATCAACCACGTGTTCACACGACTGGTCGCCTCTCTCGGCATCCATAGTACAGGCGTTGTATTCCAGACTTTTTGGTTCGCGTTTATCGCAGGCATAGCCTAACGGATCCGTTCCGTTGTATATATTCGCGCATTTAGTCATCACATTCTCCGGTTCGTGCACTGTATAACCTCTAGCCATACATTACTCAATAATTCATTTGTAGCATATTTAATTTTTAAAAACAGATTTGTGATTTTACATTGATGACATCATATGACGCTAATGTAACAAAATGTTTGATTTATTCATAAGCACTTAGCCAAAGTAAAAGCTGCAATAGAGTTGTAAAATCAAAATAATTAATCATGCCAATAATAATCAAACGCATATATTAATTAAATATTATAACTAAATAGCTCTCCACATTTAATATATATTTTATAAATAAAAATAACTAAATTTTTATAGATAATTAGTTGGTAATGCATTCGGAATTACAACTAGCTTATTTTTTATTAAAATTCTCTGTCTTTCATATTTTACATGATTTTAATTGTGTTATTGCGTAATCTAAAATATTCATGTTCTATTTTATTCAAAATTGCCAATCTTATAATAGTATATAAAATAATCATTCTCATTTTAATAGTCGACGTACGCGCGACCGACATAGGGCTGGGACTCCCGAACTGCAACTCTATTATCGTGATAATGTTCCAAATTAGCTAATACCAACCCGAGATCACGTGAGCGAATTCTGCACCAGTAGTGTCATATTGAGACAAGAGGAATACCAGATAGTAAAATAGTATCGAAGTAGTTGTTAACCGGCGTATTATTATGTAGGAAAATGAGCTTGATAACCTTGATACAACTATCCCTTGAGTGTTTAATAATTCCTGATTATAATTGGTATCTATCTGTGCGTCGAATATTTACTCCATCTGCCCGATGATGACCAGCCCGGCCAGTGTAATGACGCCCGCGAGCTCTAGGAGGGCAGTGATTGACTCCTTGGGTATAAGATATGCGAATAAAGCGGTGAATACTTTCGACGAGAACTGTATGGTTGACGCGTCCGCTAACGGTATAAGTTTAGGTAATAAATGTTTTACTAAATATTTCATAACTTTGTTTCATAAATATTTTTGCATGCATATTTTGTATTAGTTTCTAAAATTTTACTTGGAAAACTTAATAAAACTTTAAAAACGTATTGTATGTAACATGCTTTAATTTAATTCTTAGAAAACCAAAAACCAGTTTCTCGTCGTTTGGGTTCACTTATGCGGCCATTGATTAGCAATACGTTTGGCGTTTAAACCGGTTTTCGACCGAAATTCCAAACAATTAATACGTTTTTGGGAACAGAATAACAATAAACACGTGTTTTTAAAATATTAAATACACAATAAATTATTACATAGTTAGTATCTGCAAAAATGTGTTTAAATAATTTATTATCAAAATTGAGTGAATTATTCGCATTGAATAAGCGATTAATTGCCGATTGTCTGCATTCGAGTGAATGCGAGGATAGAGTGAATTGTTTAGTGAATTGCGGATTAGAAATGAGTAAAACAAGTGTCGAATCGGTTCGGCATTCGAGTCGACAAAGTGTTGCCAATCATCGCAAACACGGCTTTCGCTGCGTTTGGCCGAAGTGTCGATACACTACTCAATACACTTATTCCTTAAGACAGCATCAATTGATTCACTCGAATGCAAAACAATACAAATGTTTGTATAAAAGTTGCAATAAACAGTTTAAAACTATTGATCATTTACGCAAACACAAGTTGATTCACGCGAATAATCGGCGCTTTCGGTGCGTTTGGCCGAAGTGTGCGTTCGCGGCGATAACGAAATACGATTTACGTTCACATGAGTTGATTCACTCGAATGCGCGTCAATACGAGTGTCGGTACGAGAACTGCGGCCAACGCTTCAAACAGTGGCGAGGATTGCAATCGCATGCGTCGACGCACACGAGTCGGCGATTCACCTGCGATTGGCTCGAATGCGCCAAATTATTTAATACCAAGGCAGGCTTGAATAAGCATGTTACTTGTGTACATCGCAAAATAAAATACTTTCATTGCGCACATCCCGACTGCCAGCGACGGTTCGGCCGCTCAGAAGAATTGAAACGCCATAAATGTATCGGTGCAATATAAGTATAGTATCTTAAATTCTATACTTTAGTACTGTCAAAATAAAGTAGTATGGTGATTTCTAATAGGGAGTATAAGTTATAAACAATATATCTAATTATAATGTGTCATTTTTACATTTGTTACTTATTACTGTATTGTAATATAAACTTATATAAATAATTGTATTTAACTATGAAAATTACGATTGAATTTACAAAGAGTAGTGGTATTTCTGCTCATCGAGTGTTCGCTTCACTCCTCTCTTCACAACTCGTTCTTCGCATTCAATGCAAACGTTTCGCTCATAAGACTCACCACTCGTTCAGAGCGATTGCGAATAAACACAAAAATTCATTAAAAATTGTTTTTTGTTTTATTATTAAATTTAAATGTTTTCATTAACTGAAATAATTCATTTACTAAATAATAAAATGCATAAATTAATTGATTTACAAATATTTTAACTTGCTACTGAACGATAAGAGTCTGTACGAAATGAGCGGCGATTTGTTATTGGAGATGGAGTTGTCGGCGATTTAAGGAGCGGATCGTTGGGCGCCGTTGCTCTACAACTGACAGAACTGGCATTGAATATAGCATGGCACAAACTCCTGGGTCTAGAGCTGACATTAGTCAAAAATAAGTTGCTACTATACCGCACTTAACGAATAGCTGCGATACCGGCGCCGCCTGGATGTCCATAGCGCTCGAGGGAACGGCACGAGGACTGGTAGTGCACAAGTTGTCTGGCTTTGATTACGATCCCTTTGAGTAACATGAATATTTTATATAATTAAAGGACTAAATACAGTATAATCAACAATGTTATGATGTAAGTCCGAAGCTAGGCTCGGTTTACATTGCTTAAATAAATTTAATTTTTATGAATAAACATAAATAAAATAAAATTATTTATTGAATTAAATTTTGAATTTATCGGTTACAATTTTAGCAATTGTATTTTGTCATAATAACATCATGGTCAAAATCAATATTAATATTGATTGTGAGTTTAGTTTTTGATGTTACTCTTAGCGCAATCGAGTTTAATCTTGACAACATCTTCACATGGTACTTCACCTCGCTCGGCATCGAGAGTACAAGCGTTGAATGGCAGACTAGCAGGATTGCTTTTGTCGCATGCTGCTTCCAAAGGGTCGGCACCATTGACTAGATGCGCACATTTAGGCATCACATTCTCCGGTTCGTGCACTGTATAACCTCTAGCCATACATTGCAGATATCCTTGCATGTCTAAACCAGGATTTTTCATCAAGTCTAATTTTTGAAAAATAAAAATAACATTTAAATTATTAGTAAAGTAAATAAACTTTTATATTAAATTGTTTTGATTCTATATAACTAGTTAAAAGTAAATTATAAAGGATGATAATTTTATATACGATTATAAGATTGGCAATTTTAAATAAAATAAAACATGAATATTTTAGATTACGCGATAACACTATAAAATATTATGTAACATATGAAAGCCAGAGTATTTTAATAAAAATAAGCTATTTGTAATTCAGTACACATTAACAACTAATTATCTAAAAAAAGTAGCTTATTATTATCTATAAAATTCATATTAAATATGTATTGCTATTTAGTAAAAAATAAAAACATACCACAAAGTTGGTCGCGAACATCGCGCGCACATTGCATTGACCGGTTATTAGAGTTTACAATGTTACTTTTCGCACAATTGATCTTGACATCGACGACGTGTTCACACGACTGGTCGCCTCTCTCGGCATCCATAGTACAGGCGTTGTATTCCAGACTTTTTGGTTCGCGTTTATCGCAGGCATAGCCTAACGGATCCGTTCCGTTGTATATATTCGCGCATTTAGTCAACACTTTCTCCGGTTCGTGAACTGTATAACCTTTAGCCATACATTGCAGATAGTTTCCCATGTCCAAACCAGGATTTTTCATCAAGTCTATTTTTAAAAACAAACATATATTAACATCGATAATATTAATAAAATACAAAGATTTTTAATAATAATTTGTAATTAAAGTATCGAAATTATTAGCTTAAAGTGAACCAAGACGGAAAATTATTTTATACGTGTTTAAGATGTTAGCTAGGAAAATTAAAATCGAAATAATATTTATATAATATAGAATACGGAGATGATTAGGTTACTAGGTCATTAGGTCATGAATCATACTAAATGAATAGTGCTAGTTAGCAATTAAAAAAACTAAATAATACCACAAAGGATGTCCTGAGCTTTTCGCGCGCAACTCATTGACCGGACTTTATTGAATGGCGAGAGAACATCGTCGGCAACCTTATGCGCAACGTTTCCGAAACCAGAGACAACGTTATCCGCCAAATGACCGAACGATGCAAAGATTCCGCCCTCTGTTGGCGTAGCGCTCGCGGCGGCGCTAATAGCGATGATTACGGCGACGATCGCGGCTTTCATTGTCTTCTTCCGTATTATTCGAATCTATGAGTAGAGACTTGAAAGCGAATTAAACAAAATGTGATTCGTTTCTCAGTATTTATACTGTTTGGCAAACATTGTTACATCCTACTATTACTTTTTAGATTTATTGATTAATATATGCATCTGATTATTTTTAGCATGATTAATTGTTTTGATTTTATAAATCTATTGCAGCTATTACCTTGGTTAAGTGCTTATGAATAAATCAAACGACTAGTTATAACGTCATATGCAGTCATAAAAAAATTTGCTATTCTGTTACAAATAGTAAGACTATGTATTTTGTGAATTTTAAAAAGTATAGATGTTAACTGTCTATATTAAATTAATTATTATCATCAAGCATATTTATGCCATATAGCATGCACGTGTTTCTTAAGCATGTACATTGAATAAGTACGGTACAGTGAATTAAGTAAACATATTATACAAATGTAATATGAAAAGTTTCAAGCTAGAACACCAAAATCTCGGAAAATTCCATAATAATTTTTTTTATAGTTTATATATTTATACAATATATTCAAAAATAAAGCTAGCCTAAATAACAGAGGAATAGTTAAGTTCGTAGTGATAAAACAACTTATTTTTAAATATTCATATTATAAACCTATTCAATTAACGCATGTTGTATGTTTATAAATATTTACGAGGCATGTATATTATAACAACTTGTACGATTTTTTAGAAGCACTTTACCAAAGTAAATCTGCATTACATTTGTAAAATCAAAGCAATTAATCATGCCAAATACATTGATATATGTATTATAACATCCATGTATTTAAGTATAATATAGTATTAATATGTTTTATATTGTTAGATGTATTAAAAATTATATGTTGTAATATAAATTATATATTACACCAAGAAATTTAATTTTAACCATTTTGGCAATTAGCTGCTACAGTATAAAAATAATCTATATAATAATATTATTACTTCTATAATAAATGAGTCAATATATTTGATGTGATTAATTGTTTTGATTTTTAAACGCATATGCTAATTTTACCTTGGTAAAGTGCTTTCACGAATAAATCATATTACTTGTCATATAATGTCATAATATATTTATAATTATGTATAACATTGTTAATTTGCTTACATTACTCGATAATTCACTTGTACTATGTTTAATTTTTAAAAACAGATTTGTGATTTTACATTTATGACATCATATGACGCTAATATAACAAGATGTTTGATTAAAAAGCTGCAATGGTTTTGTAAAATCAAAACAATTAATCATGCCAATAATAATCAGGTGCATATATTAATTAATAAATCTAGACAGTAATAATAGGATATAACAATGTTTGCCAAATAGTATAAAAGCTGAGACAGAAATCACATTTTGTACTTCAGTTTTCAGGTCTCTTATCACAGATTCGAATAATACGGAAGAAGACAATGAAAGCCGCGATCGTCGCCGTAATCATCGCTATTAGCGCCGCCGCGAGCGCTACGCCAACAGAGGGCGGAATCTTCGCATCGTTCGGTCATTTGGCGGATAACGTTGTCTCTGGTTTCGGAAACGTTGCGCATAAGGTTGCCGACGATGTTCTCTTGCCATTCAATAAAGTCCGGTCAATGCAATGCGCGCGTAAAGCTCAAGACATTCTTTGTGGTATACTTTTACTTTTTTTAACAAAAATATTTTTTTTAAATTTAGCATGATTATTTATAGATTTTCTTATAGAGAATTAGCTATTAAACGTAATATGTACTAAATTATAAATAGCTTATTTTAATCATTAAATATGATCTCCATTAGTTTCATGAGTGTTTGTTTATTATTATTCAGGAATTTATAATATATTAGTTTCATTTTATACTGGCCATTTTATATTATATATGCTGGCTAATTTATTAATCGCGTATAAAATAATTATGCATTTCAAATTTATTTTTAAAAAATTTTATACTTTAATTATAATTTAGTATAAAAAATGTTGTAATTTATTAATATTATAAATTATAATATTTATCTTTTTAAAATTAGACTTGATGAAAAATCCTGGTTTGGACATGGGAAAATATCTGCAATGCATGGCTAAGGGTTATACAGTTCACGAACCGGAGAAAGTGATGACTAAATGCGCGAATATATACAACGGAACGGATCCGTTAGGCTATGCCTGCGATAAACGCGAACCAAAAAGTCTGGAATACAACGCCTGTACTATGGATGCCGAGAGAGGCGACCAGTCGTGTGAACACGTCGTCAATGTTAAGATCAATTGCGCAAAAAGTAACATTGTAAACACTAATGACCGGTCAATGCAATGTGCGCGCGATGTTCGCGACCAACTTTGTGGTATGTTTTTATTTTTACTAAATAGCAATCCACATTTCATATGAATTTTATAGATAATAATGAGCTAATCTTTATTGATAATTAGTTGTTAATGTGTACTGAATTACAACTAGCTTATTTTTATCAAAATACTCTCTCTTTCATATGCTACATGATTTTTTATAGTGTTATCGAGTAGTCTCAAATATTCATGTTTCATTTTATATAAAATTGCTAATCTTTTAACGTATATAAAATTATCATTTATTATTATTTATTTTTAACTAGTTATATACAATCAAAACAATTTAATATTAAAGTTTATTTATATTATTAATAATTTAAATGTTAATGTTTAATTTCCAAAAATTAGACTTGATGAAAAATCCTGGTTTAGACATGCAAGGATATCTGCAATGTATGGCTAGAGGTTATACAGTGCACGAACCGGAGAATGTGATGCCTAAATGCGAGCATTTAATCAATGGTGCCAACCCTTTAGAAGCAGCATGCGACAAAAGCAATCCTGCTAGTCTGCCATTCAACGCTTGTACTCTCGATGCCGAGCGAGGTGACATACCATGTGAAGATATTGTCAAGATTAAACTTGATTGTGCTAAAAGTAACATCAAAAATTAACTTGATAATCATTGATTATTAATCAATAATAATATTGATATTAATCATGTTATTGTATGAGAAATACAATTGATAATATTGTAATAGAAAACTTCAAAATTTAATTCAATAAATAATTTAATTTTAATCATGTTTAACCATAAAATTTATTTAAACAATGTAACATTGTATTTTACAAGTACAGTTATAATTGTAAAATTATAATAACAAAATATGTATAAAATATGTGTTGAATTAATAACATTACATTGAGATTTCTATTTTTATTGTTTGTTGCATTTACTAAACATTTAAATTACTTAATAATTATTATGATAATTTTGAGCTTGCAAACTAATATAAATATACTGCATGTTATAAATATTATTAAATGTGATTGTAATGTATGGCAAAAGTGATGGACGAATTCACTCATAGAGTACCTTACGGTTAGAGGTTTTTCTGCGTTTCAGTCACCAATGCATAGACTGGTTCAGTGATAGCGAGTGTTCTCATGAGTATCGGATCAACACATCTATCACTGCCTCGACTCGACTTATATGCATTGCTAATCGAAACTCAGCTTTAATTACAGTTTATAATTGATATTTTAAATAATTATATATAGAATATTATGTGTTATAATTATAATGAAATTAATACAATTTTGTTTGTAATATATTTATTGTGATTATGTTATTATAAGATAAAATTATTTACAAAATGAAACTTGTCGCAAATATTACGGTATATTTATATCAAATTAGAGTAACTTTTATACAATAATCATGATAAATTTAAAATTTTTATATAAATAAATGTAATAAACTTGTATTATTTTTAATAAATACAAAGTTTATTTATTTTAATAAATATTCAGACTAATTTTCACACATTTAAAATTACGTTATTTGCTTAGATTTAATTTAGAATTCTTAAAAAACTAAAAATTTTCTATTATCATTTTATAATTAACAATCTATATTATACTTGATTATTAATTTTGTGAAAAATATTATTAGATATTAGATATTGATATTATGTTGAGATATTAATGCCAATTTATACTTTGTAAACTTAATTAATAATTAAGTTTATATTAAGTTAATTATTATATTAAAAACCAGTTTCTCGTGGTTTGGGTTCACTTATGCGGCCATTGATTGGCAATACGTTTGGCGTTTAAACCGGTTTT
>JAQIXC010002530.1:0-10706 GCA_034697605.1 Metabelba pulverosa
AATATTTCTAATCTAAATAATGCATTAATAATTATGAATACCTTTAACTCAATTTGGCTGAAGGATAAGGCCAAGGAGACAGAGGTGCAACTGACCGCTGCGGTGAAGACAGCGGCCATTGACTGTCGCCGTGAGCTGTTGTGGACATGTCTTCTGCCGCCGAAAAAGAGCGAATCAGACGAATCGCACTTAACTATCACTGAATTCGACGAATTGCTAGCTTTGGTGCCAATCATCAGATTAGACGAATACGACAAGAGTCTGGCGCCGTTGACGGGTCTGCACATCTCGTGGTACCAGGGATTGGCCAAAACACTCCTCAATAAGTCCGGAATGTCTTACCGAAACTTCTCCTCGACTGACAGCAAAGCAATCAAATTAGTAATTCATACAATGATTGAATGTTTGCCAAATACCGGGTAACTAAACAACTGTCTATTTATTTATCAATCAACAGGTGTTTAGTCAAAGTGTTTGTTTAGACGGCTTTGTATTACTCAACATAAATATCAACACATCTCTGGCCGTAAGTGCCGACTAGTAATCGATTAACTAATCGAATCGTTTGCTCTCAATGTCCAGCAAATGCGCTAATGAATGCTTCTATGCTTTGAATGAATGGCAGGAGATCTGTCTGGTGCTCAAGAGGCCAATGGCCAACAGCAACAAACCGTCGTATTTGGAGTCGTGTTCCGCTCAATGCCATACTCTTGTCGAGGAGTTCGTCAACGGTTGCGCTTATTATCTCTGGTCGGACTGCAAGCCTTGACACCCATTTGACCGCAACTTCTTTTGTCGGTTTAAGGACTAATATCTCAACAAATATACATTTTTTATACCAATCATTGTTATACTTAACTCAAAAACATTTTGCTATTAATTTATTAAAATATTTTGTTAATTAAGAGATTACTGACTGCCGGTGACCTCCAAACCAAAGCAATTGATATGAAGTTAGGGCTGAAAACGAACCAACGATTTGCTCATTTCGTAGTCAGTGTTAGTAATGTTTGTTAAATATTGAAAAGATTTAAATTTCATTAATAATAAATTTAAATGTTTTGTATAAATAAACTTTTTATTGGCTTAAATAAAATTACCGGTTTTTAAGTCTTAAATAATTATTAGGTATAAATATATTACAAATATTAATTAATTAATTAATCAGTCGATTGATATCAAGTTGAGGCACATATTGGGAAGAATAACAATATATACTCGAAATGTATTCATCTTTTATTCGCGCGTCAGTCAAGAGTTTGGCCTCAATTAGTGTCGACTAAAGTCATGCTTCGCATATATATCGGCCTATCATTCGATTAAAACAATTATATTAATTATCACTTAATTATCGCTTCGAATAACTACTGATTCGGACAATACCTGAAGAAATCTGTTTCTTCATTAACGACACCCGATATCCCATTCCCGTCAGTTCGAAATCAACGCCCGATATGGTTGTGTCCAAACAGGAGAACTGGGCCTGAATTACGGTGGGATTGGAGGGACCCGAAGACAAATCGAATTTGGCTTTTATGGAGCCGAGACCTGCCGTCTCCGTGTTGTTCGAGATTTGATCAAAATTCCAAAACGCGTGCATCGATTGCTTACTCCATATTGGGTTCCTTCGAGTGCAGAGAGTGAACCGAACGAGCATTTAGTCGTGACTTAACAAAATCGAATCCAATTCACAAATCAATACCATTTGCCTTCAGGTCGTGAGTGCATAGCATTTGGTTCGCCGTCGATGTTGACAGATATGCAGACATTGCGAAGCGGTTCCAACTGAGCGAGTGATGAGACGTTGTATTTGTAGTCAATCTTCAAACTAGTCCTCTGTTGGTCGCACTTCCAGTACGAGACTAACTGCAAGGGTGTGCTCTTTGCGCTCTGGAGGCATCGCACCTGATATTTCAATACATCGATGTTATAGTACCGAGAAGTGGGTGACTGTTCGTACAATCGCCGTATGTTCGACACCAGAGCCGACAAATTCACTTCAAAAGTGAAGGAATCGCTGGTCGTTCGCAAACTCTCTATATTGCTGTCGATTAGAGATAACAGTGGTTTGAGTTAACACTGGTTTGGGTTGACATGGGGTTGACGCGCAGTCAACTAAGTGCTCACTCGATCAGTAGTTCTTTGTTTGGGTAGATTTTGTCTAATTTCGAAGACTTGTTCAGTTTGAAGGTGAGTGGAGCCGCATAGGGGTTGTTCGCAAACGCCTAACCCATTCGAGCAGACAAAGCACAGGTAGACAGAACATTAGTTGTGGTCAAACGAAGCGGACATCTCTAAATACCTGAACAATTCCTGCGGGGAATGCCATCTTCAGACTGCCGATCACCTGCACCTGACATTTCGAGTCGCCAACCCCTTTAAAGCAGGCGCTCACCGATTCTTGCAGTGCTATAGCAATCGGAACGGTGTCTGAGATTCCAAGAGTAAGAGGAGAGGGTCCGCGAGAAGAGCCGACGGAAATGGGTGTCATTCGGAAATCACTGGATAAGCTGCTGGCACTCTCGCACCTGGAGATACTGCTCGGGTGGTTGCTTTGGTGGCACAGCTGTGGAGATGTCTGAGGGTTGCGCTTCGATGTCGGTCGGGGAAGAGGCGTCGGTATGGGAGGCCCTAATATAGAGGCCGACATACTTTTGGAGAGTACGGGCGCCAACTCGTTGATCGACTTCGAGAAGAGGTCACTCAGAGCTGCATATCTGTCCGCCGAAGGGTTTTTATTCGAATAATTGTTCATAAAATTCGAATTGCAATTCGAGTTAGAATTCGTTGAATTGTTTTTACAATTCGTTAGGTTTTGGTCAGGAATTCCCGAAGGAGTGGAGGCACTGGACAGCGAAGAACTAAAAACACTAATCAAGTCGTTCTCGACTTTCGAGATGTTGTGATTCGCCGAAATCGAGCGCTTCATCGGCACGTCGTCGGGCGTCGGCGATGCGCTCGTATAGATGCGCCGGTTCTGCCAATCGAGACATTCGGTTAGTTCGGGTTTAGGCGAGTTATCGCTTCGGGACTAAACACTAGACACGACTAGAGCTCAAGACAAGACAAGACAAGCAACAGATTGGAAGACAAGACAAGAGCAGCACTACCTTCAGCCTTAGGGTGAGAGCGTCGGGACGTCTCCTCTGAGAGGCATTGAAACGAATTTCAGACAATTTAAGTCAAAGCGAGTATTGGTTTGCAATTCAAAGTCGAAAACAAATCAACAAAAGTGACCGAAAGCTCGTCATTCGGTCTATCACTCACCGAATGCGTGGTAATGGGGGAGAGGGAGAGAGTGCCGGCGCTGGCGATCAGTTCGTCGACACTGGCGCTGATGGGCGCGCCGTTAGTCAACGGATTGATTTTGATGCGGATCTTCGGCTCCTTCTCGTCGTCGTCATCCGAGTCGGAACTCGAGTAGAAGTGATGGTCGGAATTGGCTTCCCTTCCAAAGCTGGTTCGGATGATATAGCCCTCGTCGTCGACCACCGGCGTGTCGGCCGACGGCGAGTGTGAGTCGCCGTTCGGGCCACTGCTGGCCAGCGCCGACCCGTTGGGCGCTTTGCCGTCAGCGCCGCCGATGTCGTCCTTCTCGCGGCAAATGTCACTCTTCTTCTTCTTCTTCTTGTCCTTCACTTTCTCTTTTTTATTCCTCTGAAACAAAGCGGACATCAGATCCGACATATTTGTGGCCAAAGACGCGACACTCGAACCACTGCTCGACTCAGCGATTGGCGAATGCAAGCGATGCTGACATACAGTCAGCGAACTCTCGACGACGGGTTGCGAATCGACTCGACTCGCGCTTCCGGTCCCCACGGATACCAAACCTAAACTAATTGTCGAAATGAACCCAAATTTTGATTAATAGGTATTCGAGACAAACATCGATGACATCGAGAGTATGCGGACATTAAACGCCTCACAGTCTCTATGGTTTCACTCTATTGACCCACAAATTACGTCAAAAATCTCGACAATTTACAAACCGCTTGGCTTAACTTAACTTATCACTCCAATATTAACATGTTTGTTTACATGGATTTAAACTTGACCCTGCACAAATTTATAAGAATCTATTAATGGGACTAAGTAACTCTATTATATTAAACTCTATTAATAAAACAATTTTTGTTTATATCGAAATTTGTTCATGGTAAGTCATCTATTGTAGGTGTGGGGAAATAAAGGGAGGAAAAAGTCAAAGTATTGCCAAATCAAGTACCGCTGTTACTGTGATCTGAACAGTACGACCGTATGCTGTTATGCAGACGTAATTGATTGTCGCGTCTCTAAGCAACGAAAGCGGTGCGACTTTGAAAGCAGAGACCTTAGGCTCTCTTTCTGGCGCTTCTCTACACTTCTCTACCACTACTGCCTCTCATATCGTCTTCACGTCGACTGAAGAGAAGACATTAATTGCAATACATTTGTTGATTGAAGTGAAACCCAATTGAAACCCAAACCCAAACCACTCACACAATGACAATAGTTGTGTCGGCAGTTGACCCGATGTCTGGTCAGCCGATTGGGTCGCCGCAGAACAGAAGCCGCGCCGATGTGTCGACCGGTGCGGTAAGTGCGGTGACTATTGGTGCGAATATTTACGAAATGGCAGCTAAATGTGTGGATCAGTTCCTACACTCGGACTCACAGTTTCTTCAAATGCACGAAAAACTCGCGGTTTTGCAAAGTATTTGCCAAAAGTTAATGCATTTTATCCCCAAATGATTGAACCATTGATTGTCTCTCAGGATATCCCTCTGTCTCTGGTCTTCAGGACAACGATTACCCAAATCTGAGCGATTCGGGAGTGAGTGGTCAGAACCAATTGAGTGCTTTGACGACAATCCCTTTGCCGAAGGGTCTCCTCGACCAGTTATCCCGTTAGTCTTGATATTGACCAGAGATTGTCTTAATTAGGCATTTAATACATGGAATGGTTTGCCGATAGATATCCAACAGAACTGCGAAATGGGAATAATGGCAGAGATAGGGAGGGCGTGGGTGGCGATCGACTCCTACATCTATCTGTGGAACTACGACAACGGAAGTGATGTCGCCTACTATGACGGGTTGAGCGAAACGATTCTGAGCGTCGGTTTGGTCGCACCTAAAGAGGGTATGGCGTCTATCAGTAGGGAATAGGTTTGAAATGAATTCTTTGGTTTACTCTTTAGGTGTGTTTAAGCCTCACATCAAATACCTATTAGTGTTGACGACAGCCATTGAAGTCGTATTACTCGGAATCACATTTAGCTCTTGTGATTCGGGCGCCGAATCGGGAGACTTGATGTTAGTTCCCGAACCCATCTTTCGAGTGCCGACCGATAACATCCGCATGAATGTCATTCGAGGCACTCTCGACGGCCGCATATTCCTCGGCGGCAAAGATGGTTGCGTTTATGAAGTGGTATATCAGGCCGAAGATGGTTGGTTCAGTCGCAAGTGCAAGAAAGTCAACCTTTCCTCCAGTGCCCTCTCATTTCTCATTCCGTCGTTCTTGAATGCACCCAAAGATGGTATGGTTTAAGTGGTAAAGAGGTTACGGACCAGACGTTGAAATATTTGTTATTCGTGTAGATGTAGTCATAGCTCTAGAGATGGATGAGAAGCGACATATTCTCTACGCCCTCTCCGAAAGTGGAACTATAGATGTGTTTGATTTGGGGTCAGACGGCAGGAGCAGTCAGAGAGTTAGCTCAAAGAACTTAAATTCGATCGTAAACGAGGCGTCATCTGCCGCTTCTACCATCGAACCGATGAACTTCAGACCAATTGTGTCCATTAGTGCCGTCGATGAGACCGAATCGGTTTACATAAACTTAATAGCAGTGACCAGAGCTGGAGTTCGGCTTTACTTCACTACAACTTCGATTACAGCACCAGATGTGCGCCCGTTCTGTCTGACTCTACTGCACGTGCGACTGCCGCCGGGGTTTACTGCCTCCTCTCCTCCGCAAAGACCGGTTGCCGTTCACTGTTCGCACTTCAAAAGGGGAACTCTTTTGATGGTTTCGTCTCAGACGGAGAATAAAGACCTGTTGTGGACAGTAAGCAACGACTCGTTTGCCTTCCACTCGGAACCGATGGAACTCTTTTCGGTGACTCTTTTCAACAGCAAAATCTGGAAAATAGCAGAAGAAGTGAAAACTATTCCTCACAAACCATATCACACGACTGTTCTTAAGAACAATAAAGTCGTGCCAATAGAGTCACCACTACTGGTCACTCAACACATGGAAGAGCCGCGAAAGTTCATATTCTTGACCTCTCAGGGCATTCACATTGGATTTAAGCCCCGAATTGTCGACCAATTACTGCAACTACTGATCGAAAACCAAGGGTTTGATAACGAATCGGTTAAGTCGTTCTTCGCTCTTCACTTCGACGCTCACGGGTGTGCCGTTGCCCTCAACCTGGCCTGTGGTTCAAAGTCGGCACAGGAAACGAAAATTAAGGAATGGGCTACGGGTGCTTTCTTCAAATATGGTGGGGAACCGCAAGTCACGACATTACAACACCAAACTCAGCCTATGTTCGCCCAATATGCCAGCCCTGGCTTTGACCGCTCCATACAACAGGTCTCGACACCCGTCACATCAGTCAATCAGCCGTTATTCTCGACGCCTTCTTCTCCAATACAACCCCATCCACTGCAGACCAACTACTTGAGTCCGGGCGAGATTATGGCCGGCGCGGCCAACGCTATGCCAATACAATATTCGAATAAACATAACGGCGTTTATCTCTATTTCTCGCGAATTGTTCGCCCGATTTGGAGCTTAAAGACAGTGAGCGCTCAGAAGACCAATTCGATTGATGGCCCGAAAGAGTTCTTAATTAGTAATATATCTGTCGATGAAATCAAATTATATGACAACCGGTTAACCGATTTAAGAGATTTTCTCAAAAGTAATATTAAATTTTCGTTGAATGTCGAACACGAAGTCAATCGAAAGGCCACTTTATCTGCCTATCAGACAATGTTAAGCGCCAACGATGTCTTCGCCAACGAACGGAACTCATTGTATAGTCTCTCGAAACTAATCGAACACTGCATTGAAGTGCTGGGACTTTGGAAGCTCTTGTGTGATCATCAGTTCCACACAATTGCTGCTATTCTTCCGGTGGAAAAACAAACGCAATTGACTGGAATGTCATTTAAAGACCTGGTCGTCGACGGCAACGAAATGACGACACTGTTGGCCAGTGCTCTCGTTCGCCGATTTATTGAAGACAACTCGACGACAGATATTATTAATAAACGTCTTCAAGAGGTTTGTCCATCGATTTACAAGAATGAGAACGCTTTGCACGCGAAGGCACATGAATTGGTGACTAAAGCCAAGAGTATAACTAACCCGACGGACAGAGCCGTACAGTTGGAGAATGCGTTGAATCTTTGCAAGAAGATCGGCGCTCGTATTAACCTTCAGGCCGTTTGTCAGCTCTTCCAATCAGTCCAGTGGTACGAAGCAGTTGTTGACATATGTCTGCTGACGGCCCAGAATCGTGACCCACAGAACTTGGCTCTTCATTACTACCGAAACGGCGAACAAATGGAGGACCAGAACGGCTGCCTTGCGTTGAGCGCTCGTAACGATTGCTATAAACTATTACTTGAGATATACGAACAACTCGTCCAACAAAGCAAATCATTGCTTAATCCCAGAGTTCAAGACTCGACTCAAGCGGTGGTTCAGGTTCAGGAAGAGTCGAAGAAGCGTTCAATTGATATGTTGAGGCACGCAATTCAGTCCAATGACGAGCTCTTCCACATCGCTCTCTACGACTGTCTCTATGACCACCAACAGAGCGACCGTCTATTGGAGATACAATCCCCGTATTTAGAAAGTTATCTAAAGCGCAAGACATCTGTCTTTTCCGATTCGATTGCGTTAATGGATTTACTTTGGATGTACTACGAAAGGAACGGCCACTTTCGCGCCGCCGCTCAGATATTGTCGAAACTGTCCGAAAGGCGCAGTCCTGACGTCAATCTTTACGATCGAATCCAATACCTGTCCAGAGCTATCGTATGTATGAAAAGCTCAGACTCGAGGCCCACCTCCTTGTTTGGAGACGCCATCCAGTCGTCGGCCGGAGAGTTCTTGCATGAGTTGGAGGAGAAGATGGAAGTGGCGCGCATCCAACTCAAGCTACTCGAGCACATCCACAAGTTGGACGACTCGCCGCACACTAGGGATGCGATTATTGCTCTCAACTGTGATTTACTCGATATAACACAACTGTACGAAGAGTTTGCCGACCGCTTCAACGCACCTGAGTGTCAGTTAGCAATACTTCACTGCGCCGGACATTATGACCCAAACCTCATCGAAACCGTTTGGCAGAATATAATAGACACTGAATTGCGGGCCATTAGCTCAAAGCCATTTGAGGCCCAGAAGAGCTCAATTTGTACTAAAATTAAAGAATTGGGGAATAACTACATGAGTTCCGAAAAGTACTTTCCTATCGGTTCGTCATTTTTGATATTAGATTTGGTTTGAAATTGTATTGATTTCTGCTTTCGATAGAGTTTATCGTCAAATACTTGGAGACGAAGAGCCAGAACTCGGACTTCGACTCGCAGTGGCTGATCCAGACCCTACTCGAGCTCGAGATGAAACTAAACGATTTGGTCGACCTCTACCACAAACTGTACAAATCGCGCGAATTCGGCAATTCATGGCCACGAAAGCAAATCCATTTGGTCCGAGCGCTCGCTTTCCTCATCGATAGCTTCACTCGCAACCAGTCGCTCGTCTCCTCCTCCGAACGGTATGTCGACTGCACTTAACCAACCGAACCGAACCTAACAAACCTTCGCCGACAGACGTCTTTTCCGCACCAAATGTTTGGACGTATTGTCGACTTATTTAATCGATTTGCAGACTTTGGACTCCGAGGACAGGGCTGTGAAGAGCTTGTTGTCTGAGTTGAAGGCAACCAAAGCCAGACTCGAGACATGCATTTGAACTCTTGTCTCCATTTCTTTTATCCAATTAATTATATTTACAATTCAACTGATTCTCACATTTTTTCAAATAAAAACCCATTTCTCCGATTGACTTAATGTTTGATTTATATATTTTTAGTTTTTGGATCATGTTTATTTACATCAATTGTACCGATCTTAATTGTTGTTATAATTAAGCAAAACTAAATATTTTAAGAAAAAATTTGGTTAAAATTTTTTATATTTTGAATTAAATGCTAATTATTACTGAATTACAACGAATTGTCATTTTAGGAAAATCTCTATAATTTAATGAATATATTGAAAACATTGCGGGAGGTGTTTGCTCCCCCTCCTCATCCCCCAAGTAAGTTACACCTATAGTAAAGTAATATTAATACCCGTTTTATCGCACCTTTTGTTGCAAATATACATTATATTAATTTGACAGAAGGGGTAAATCATTATTGTATTTGAGTATAATTGCAGTGGTTTTCCGAATCAATCAAAACTACTTTAATTCACTTTTAATTGCAACTAAAACTGCACTGTACAGCCACCAAACTAGCAGGAATAAATATGCTTAATAAGTGGCGAACTTGCTAAAACGATTACATCAAACTCAATTATGCATAATTTTACTGTAATACATGAATTGAAGATATTTGTGACATCGTATATTGTATGTGCTAAAAATTAGCAATTTCATTTTAAAGTGTAACTTTAACATTTAGCTATTTGTATATTTATACAAACATGCAATTAAAATTTTTACATTTCAATCACAAATTTCATCTTCTATCATTAGATTGATACAAATCTATTTTAATTTATTTATAAATTTAAAATATATTTAAATCTCAACAAAATAAGTTGTCTCAATAAAGATAATAATTTCCTCCCTCACTGTAATGCCTAACATGAGACTGTATTAATCCCTGATAAGCTTGCGATTTTTACTCTGATAGACAGTCTGTCGATGTTCTATCCATCGTTCAATTAGTTTGTAGTTACAACCGCTTTTCAGCAGGCCAGAATGTGTTGTTACCAAGATGAATTGGCTAGACCACGTGTGTTTCGTCCACTTTTTCAGTTGGACATTATAAATAGCCATGTTGAAATTTCTGCACCGAAATTAATCGGAAAACACAATATGCATTCTTCAATGCTCAGTAAGTAAGTAATTACAACTCGGTAAATAGGCAAGTCCTATTTTTCAAACTTAAGTTTAATCAACCCTGCTGACAATAATACGTAAGTTTTTATTCTTACAATTCTGTTTAAAACAATAAAACTTTTGTTTGCAAATAATTTTCTAATCTGAAATTCGGCTATATTTATGTGTAGTGAAACTCACATTTAATTTTCTAAACGATCTATTAATTATCGACTACTTTATAACTAATTAGTGGCATTCGGACCGGAAAATTAAATGTGAGTTTCACTACACATAAATATAGCCGAATTTCAGATTAGAAAATTATTTGCAAACAAAAGTTTTATTGTTTTAAACAGAATTGTAAGAATAAAAACTTACGTATTATTGTCAGCAGGGTTGATTAAACTTAAGTTTGAAAAATAGTTTAAAATCTAGACTCTAGATTTTAAACACTATGTTTGCGTACATTCAATATCATATGATATCAATAGTTAGTCTACTGTAGGGTTTTCACGGCGCCCAGACTCCCACCTAGTTGCTAAGCAACAAAGGCCTAACAGTGGTGGGCGCAGGGAGTTT
>JAQIXC010002531.1:0-10699 GCA_034697605.1 Metabelba pulverosa
AATAAATATTGAAATACACTCAATAATATTATTAATTTATATTTTAGCTATACTAATTTGCAATAGAAATTGTTATGCTATTCACTCAGAATCATTTTTACTATTGTAGATAAGATATAACTTACAAATAAATGTAAATAGATCTTAATTATGTTAAATTTTAAATATGTTTTTATTGTTTTAAATTAATTGCAATTTAAGTTTTTTATTAAGAAATAAAATTATATTTTATATTTCATGTTTATTATTAAATTATTTACATTTCTACACATTTATATATCATTTTATTTCAAGTTTAATGTATTATTTATTTATACATTTTATTGATCTGGTTAATAGATCTTTTATGATATTAAAGCAAATATAATTTGTTCTTATCTCGTAATATTAACCCCTGTTGTTGTTAGAATAATACCATTATATTTTAAAAGTAAAACAATATATATATATTTATTCTGTCTATTATAATTAAGCTTGGTGGATTAGGGAATTTCAACTTTTCAATTTGATAAATAATTGGATAAATATGTTTCATCCTTATCGCAGAACATCTTAGTGCTTTAGAGAGCAAAGCATAAAACCAGTTTTTGCATTACACAAATGTAAGTCAATCAGGGGATTAACAAAATTCAATTTAAAATTATTTAGCCCCTGATAGAATTACATTTGTGCAATGCAAAAACTGGTTTTATGCTTTGCTCTCTAAAGCACTAAAATGTTCTGGGATAAGAATGAGGCATATTTATCCTCATATACACCAAGAGTTGATATCCCCTAATCCACCAAGCTCAATTATAATATATAAATTTATTTATTAAATTTTATGTAAATTATTGACTGATAAATACACTGAGTACATTGAAAACTTTCTTATTACTATAAATTATTAATAAATTTTATAAATACATAATTAAAAGCAAATTAGTAGCAATTAAAAGTGCATTGTTAATTTTATCATAAATTTGATAAATAATTTCGCTTTATTATATTAGATAATTTATAACACAAACTTAATTAAATGGATAAAATTATTAGTAACTGCATTAATTTTTCAAATGAAAATTCCGAATTATATTTTGGATTAAAAAGAACTGCACATGACACAATTAACGTTCAACTAATTGCCGTCCGGCCGTACCTCATATATACATACATCACAAACGTTAATCCACCGCTGCATCAATGGTGTGGACCGTATATTATGATTGTGCGCGAGTTATCTAAGTTTGCAAAACTAAGGTAAACTAACTTGCTTAATGCTTTGTAAATTTAATTTAATGTCTAAATACTAGTTTAAACAACATAAGATTAATTTGTTTTAATTAACTAGTATAAAAAACATAATTTAAATATAAACTAATTATACTAATATTTACCGGATTATATTTAATTGAGTTTAATACAGGTTAATTTTGATCTGAAATACTTAATAGAATGCGGTTTCAGTCACCTTTGGACAGTTCGATGGCATTAGTGTCGAAATTTCTAGCAGGCACATTTCCCAACATAATATTCGGTCCGTTCACGTCATCGCAATTCATACGTTTCGTAATATCGTTCGCCGGCGACGACGCGGTTCGCTGTTTGTCCAAAACAATTGATTACAGCTACCCTGCTCGAATTCTCGCTTATACACTCAAATGTACATGTAGCGTTTTAATTATGCGTAGTAATTTTTAAATTACGTAAAAATTAAAAGATTATGCAACAATAATTTAAATAATATAGCTATTTAACAATAGTTTATGACTATTGTATTATTGATTTTATGCTTTATTTAGTTTTTATTAATCTTTTGCCGTAGTTTAAATAATTTATAACGTAATTTTTGCTAATTGAATCAAGTAATTTCTAACAAATTAACAGTGATAATTTTATATATAAATATTGTAACATTATGCATATTAATATAACATTTATTTTGATAGACGAACTGCCGTTTTTCAAGCGCTTCATGTGTTTCAATGCTGAGGTCTATTACGCAATGGTTTTATCAATACTCGTATTATCTCTAATAATATATTTGAATAAAAACACATTTAACTCGTACTTCAATACTGTTTGGAAAATAGCATCGATTGTATTCTCTGACCGCTATTATGTCAAACTAAACAATACAATCGACAGATTTTTATCAGGTTTATGGCTAATACTATACACTGTACTATTGGCCGCATTCGGTGGCATGCAATTGCAGCTATCGTTCCAAACCGTCGGCATTGATAGGATTGACTCGTGGCTTGACTTGTACTCAAAGCCGCAGTGGAGACACTTGAATATTGTCACATTTGAATCGTACAATTTCGCAAACTACATTGATCAAATTAACACGTCTATGACGCGCAACTTTCGAGCGAGATTAGAAAAACCTCTCAATTCGTTTAAGTTTATGCTTGGCATAAAACAATATGATAAAGATATTAATTATCATAATATAATTACCGGCAAGATAGTATTTATTGATAAGTTATTACTGTTGCATTTTGTCAAAACTAACTTGATAAAAAAGGGCCACGAGGAAGACATTGATTTTCATATATCTCATTCTGGCGGTGAAGTGCAGCCAAATTTCTTCTTGCTAAAACCAGCGTTAAATTCAACACTAATTGGCTTGCTAAATTTTATGTATGTTATTTAAATTGCATAATGTATTTTTAAAATATTTATTTTTGTAATAGCATAACACAATTGGATGAGAATTATATCTTTCAACACGAAGTGCGAAATGTATTGAACGTAAAGAACTCAAACACCGATTTCGATGCAGTTGTCGATGAAAATGAGTTTTGCTTCAAAACAATGAGTTTAAGAAATATTAAACAAATAGTGATTTTGTATTTAATTGTTAATACAATTTCTATTTTATTTATATTTTGTGAAATTTTGTTTAATAAATTATATATGTAATAAATTTTTATAATATGTACAAATTTTTCACAAATTGTATTTCTTCTTGATATGTAAATTTTTGTTTAAATCTTATTGTGTATTGTGTAGTACATTTGATGTGTATTTTTGCTTTATAAAATATGTTTTTATTGTTAATTTAAATCATTTAATTTATATACTGTATGTTTTATCTATATAATCTGCTTTAATATAATAGTTAAATAAATTATAAATACAAGTTTATAAAACTTTATATAAATTACGCTTTGTATAAAAAATTGTCAATTAATGTTAAATAAATATTAAACCATATAATTTATACAGTATTTGAAAAATTTTTCAATCATCAACATTTCTAAATTTAGATATTTAAATTGTCATTATAAAAATTATTGTTGTTTAAAATATATTTGTTGTTTATTGTAAATATGTAAACAGCTAAATATCATTAATCTTTTTACTTAACGGATAATTAATAGATTTATGTTTGCTATAGATCATATAATGAATTTGATATGGTGTTTAGAAAATTATATTATTTATACAATATAAAAAAATTATAAAAATGCATTAATGTTTGTAAATATTAATATACTAAGAATAAATATTTTTGACATCATGTAAACTACATCAAAATATTGACAATTATATAAAAATATTACAATGCAATTAATTGCAATAAAATAAATTACTGCATTAAATATTAATTAATTTAAAATTTGCATGTTATAAAAATATGTAATTAAAATAAACATTGTGAGTAATTAAAAAAATGCACAATTTTAAATACATTTATAGCAATTAAAGTACTATTTCGCTACGTTTTATCAAATTAATTATTGATAAAAAAAATACAGTACGTAATAAAATGAACAAAATAACAAGCAATTGCATAAATATTACAAATACAAACAATGAACTATATTTTAATTCAAACAAAACTGCACTTGGCACAATTAGCGTGCAATTACTCGCCGTTCGGCCATACCTTTCATACGCATTGTTATCAAACGGCAATCTATCGGCACATCAATGGTGCGGACCGTTCATAATGGTTGTGCGCGAGTTGTCCAGATTTGCCCAATTAAGGTAAAATAAGCATGTTTGAAACAAGATAAAATTTCAATAAAACTACTTTGGAATCGGATTAAGTTATTTTACATAAATGATATTACTAGGATACAATTTCAGCAGCCGTTGGACAGTTCGGCGGCACTCGTATCGCAATATCTAGCAGGCACATTTCCCGACATCATATTTGGGCCGTTCACGTCATCGCAATACGTTCGCTTCGTATTGTCATTGGCCGGCGACGACGCCGTCAGTTGTCTGTCCAAAAATGTCGATTACAATTATCCTGCTCGAATTCTAGCCTATACACGCAAATGTACAGTATATTTATAGTTATCTTTAATCTATTATAAATGTATATTTATTTTTGTTAAGAAATTAAATTTTTCATATTAAGCATTTAAAGTACAGTACAGTACAGTTCATTTACAATACAGTATAACTCATTAGTTAAAAATATCATTAATTTAATATGCAATAAACTTGAATAATGATTTGTAAGTGTTCGTAGAAAATACTGCATTGTGAAATTTATATTAAAAAGTAATAATAACCTTGCAAGCTAGAATGTCTTGCAGTACGTAGTATTCAATATTTAAAAAATCCAAATAAGTTGTAAACAGCGTAAAATGTAGATGTTGAATTAAACATAAATTTAATTTCCATACTTTAATATTTTAATTATTTCAAAGATGAACTGCCATTCTTCACCCGATTCATGTGTTTGGATATTGACGTCTATTACGCAATCATTTGCACAATACTTATATTATCGCTTGTATTGCGTTTAAATCAAAAAACATTTAAGTCGTACATCAATACAGTTTGGAGTCTGACGTCAGTCCTATTCTCAGATCACTTTCCACTCAAATTGCATAACACTATTGACAGACTATTATCGGGTTTATGGCTCCTCTCGTGTACTGTCCTATTGGCCGCATTCGGTGGCCAACAACTGCAGCAATCGTTCAAAACCGAGTCAATCGACGTAATCGACTCGTGGCGTGACTTGTATCTAAAGCCGCAGTGGAGGCACTTAAATATAGTTACGTTTGAATCGTACAATTTTGCAAACTACCTTGATAGAAATAACAACAGCATGAGCAGAAATTTTCAATCCAGATTAGAGCCGCTTATAAATCCGTTTGATTTTATGCTTGGCATAAAGCGATTTGATAGAGACATAAATTATCAAGCAATAATTAGCGGCAAGATTGTTTTTATAGATAAATTATTAGTGCTACATTTTATAAAAACTAACTTGATTGAAATGGGGTTTAAAGAAGATATTGATTTTCATATATCTCACTCGGGTGGCGATGTGCAACCTAATTTTTTCTTGCTAAAACCAGGCTTGAATAAAACATTAATTGGCTTGTTAAATTTTATGTGAGTAAAATGTTGATTTTAAAAATATTTTCCTGATTAGTTTTCTTAAATAGCATAACCCAATTGGACGAGAATTATATCTTTCAACACGAAGTGCGAAATGTGTTGAACGTAAAGAACGCGAACACAGACTTCGATGCAGTCGTCGATTTGCACGCGTTTTGCTTCAAAACTATGAATTTAGGAAATATTAAACAAATATTACTATTATTTTCATTTGTGAATTTAATTCTTACTTTATTTATATTGTGTGAGATTTGCTTTAATAGAATTAAAAATAATTAATTATATTTTACACTGACCTTTTGTGAAATAATATTTTGCAATTATAAAGTTAACTGTTTTAAGATTAGCGTAAATGCAATTAAAAATACAATGTAGTTTATTATTTGTATAGCAACTAATTATTTATTCCTGAAATAAATTATTATGCAGTATGTTATATTTTACATCAAAACACAATTGCAATTTTATAAGCAAATTTTGCCCTACTTACATTGTATAAGAATAACTATACAATAACTATATTAATATGTAAATATTGTCTATTATAACAATAAATAGTTATAAGATACTTGTTTTACGTAAACCTCTTTATTTCTTTCTAAAACATTTTGTATTTAAAACTTATAATATTTATTGATTTGATTAAAAAAAATAATAATAACTTGTATTTAGATCAGCGCCCTCAAAGAATGAAGCCGAGCTTCTATTATTAAAGTTTATTAGCAAAGACATTAATTTATACAGAATAAAAATCTGAGTGATAAAATGATTAAAGTTTATTTTTTAAAATTCATACGCAAATTCAATTCAGTTTTAAATAAGAGTAAATAAACTTTAATCATTTTTTACTCAAATTTTTAAACTGTATAAATTAATGTCCTTGCTAATAAACTTTAATAAAAGAAGCTCGGCTTCAATCTTTGAGGGCTCTGATTTAGATTGTACATTTTAGATAACTAAAAATGCTTCAGCTTAAAAAGCCATCACATTGTTACTATTTTACAAATGAGAGTGATGAAATATATTTCGGTCCCAATCATACGTCAAGAGGTGTGATCGACGTACAGCCGATTGCTATTCAGCCGTACCTTACGTATGAAGTTTTATCCGAAGCAAACGCACCGGTACTCCGATACGTCTGGTGCGGGCCTTTGATGTTTTTAATTAGCATTCTGTCCAAAATGGCTAGACTCAGGTAATATACTGTATAATTTGGTTAATACTAAATGCCCGTTATACATTTAATATGTATTGTATTAAATTATTATAAAACTGTACTTTGATAATTGAAATAGTGTCAGGTTCTTGCCAGCAACGGTCAGCGCAGATAAGCTAGTTAAAACGTATTTAGAGGATGTTGGTTTATTCCCAGCTATACTACTCTGCCCAATGGCTTCATCGCAATACGTGCGATACATATACGAACTGTTCGGCGCAATGGGCATCCGTTTCTTCACCCGATATACCAATTTTAATACTCCCGGCCGTATTCTGGCCGCCACTCACAAAAGTATAATGTTTAATTAAAATCAGTACAATAAAATAACATTTTCTCTTGCAATTAGGTTTATATTAATTTACACAAATAAATGTTTAATATTTTATTTTGATTATCTTATATTACGATAATTAAATAAAATATTTAAAATAAACATTATATAAATATATTGAATAACAAAATGCAATTAAATTAACAAAATGAATAAAATACTAAAACTTTATAATTATAACATTTGGTTTTAATAGACACACATTCAGTAATTAATCGGTTTATAAGTTTCAATATTGAGATATATTTCGCAATCGGAGTAACGCTTATTGTGTTGTCATTCATATTATATCGAAACCAAAACGCATTCAAATCGTATTTGAATACAGTGTGGAGTCTAACGGCGACACTATTTTCGGACAAATTCGCAGTCACTCTGCGCCACGACTTCGACAGATGTATATCGGGTTTGTGGCTAATCTCGTGCACCATATTGTTGGCCGCTTTCGGCGGTCAGCTGTGGCGCCAATCCGTTCAATCGGAATCGATTAATGCGATCGACTCTTGGCTCGACTTGTACTCAAAGCCGCAGTGGAGACACTTAAAAATTGTTGCATTTGACACTTATTACTTGGTAAATTATGCCTACAGCAATCACCATGATCCAATGGCAAATAACTTTAGGCGTCGTATACATAAGCTCCTGAGTATATACCACTACCAAGATGGAACCAATAGATTAGACTTGGCATTCGATTATAAGAGCATAATCAATGGCAAGACCGTTTTTATCTCGCATCATAGCGAGCTATTGTTTGTTAAAAACCGGCTTGTTACAATGGGATATGAGGAAGATAGAGACTTTCATATTAGCGAGTATGGCGCAGGTGCTCAAGCTAATTTTTTGCTTTTTAATCCGATTAAACTAAGAAGAGCCGCTAGGCGTATATTAAAATACATGTTAGTTTTTGTATTCTTTTGTATGCATATATACTTGTTAATAAAAAATACACATTTGTACAAACAGAATCACTCAGTTCGATGAGAGCAATATATTTGCCGAAGAGCTAAAACGAGCTCTGGTTTCAACATATGGTAGACTCGAATCCGATCGCGTCGTTCGCGCAGACGAGTATCGCTACAATAGTATCACTTTATTTCTAATCAAACAATTGTATGAGTTTTACGCAATATTGCATTTTATTGCAATCTGGGTTATAATTTTGGAAATTGTTATCAAAGTTACTAAATAATATAGTTATTATCTTTTATAATTAGTACTGTATAGTGTGTATTACGTGCAGTATGCAAATATAGACTTATTAATTGTTGAATAAATAATTGAATTAATGTAAAAATTTAAATGTTGATTAAATTTGTAATTTATTTATTAAATGTAACCTTAAATAATAACTATACTTTTTGATAAGATGTTATAATTACATTTAATACATTAAATTATTTATAGTACAGGTATTTATAAGTGATATTTAGAAATTTATTTGCAATTTATATTACAAAATAAATTTTTACATAATGATTTGTTTATACCGTACAGTTATCCATATTATCATTATATAAAACTATTATTTTTGAGCTATTTAAATTTATTGATATTTTAAACTAAAGTTATTACAAACTTCTATATATTTGTATTCCAAATAAATTTTATATATGTAAAATATTTGTAAAAAAAATTGCGTTATAAAATACTTGCATTAATGTTTTATTTGAAATGTTACTAAAATTAACCGTATCACCGGTAACGTAATTTTCTATTATTAAATTATTATTCCAATTAGTAAAATTCAAAATGAATAATTTTTTAAAAGTTTTTCAACATGCTAAAAATTACTGAGACGAACGGCAAAGTAATAATAAGTGGTGATTTTATTGAATTTATAAATATTTTGAAAATACATTTAAATATTAGGTATAATTTAATCAATCTACTTACAATATGATTATAAATTATATATTTCACATTTAATTATAAGCTGTGAATTTATACAATCACACCATTCAAGTGCATTGGCTCTGTTAAAATATCTTGCTAATAATGTGTGTATAAATTATATTTTACTAATGATTAATAAATAATAATAATAATTATTATTATATTAATGTAAAAATTTCTATTAAAGTCAGCGGATATGGCATTAACGCCGATGTTGGCCACAGCGGCCCGAATGCAAACTCTCGACTACTCGTCGATTATATACCAAACGGGTTATCGGATTATGAGTCGATCGAATCGATACCTCAAAGACGGCAACGATTTGTTGGATTACTTATCGCACATAGACTTCAAAATATTTTCTCTATTATTGAGTGCATTAATGGCAACACTTTTATTAAACTATTTCTATCGAAATAAATGCAAAATTAAACAAAATTTAAATTTTTGGAAAATTATTCGTATATTAATAAATCAATGTACGAATTGTTTAATTATTTTATCTATAATAAGATTTAAAGTATATAGTATTTGAAATAATGACAGTTTACATGAAACGGCGCACTCGGAACGCGGTGTCGGCGTTGGTATCGCTGGTAATCGCAATGTATTTCGCACTCAATCTCTCATACAATACATTCATTGGCGTCGAGAAGATCGTCCGAACGGGTGGTCCGGAGATCGAGACACTGGAGGACTTGGCTAATGAGGAACATGTTATTCCCAGCCTTTTGCACCAATCTCATTTGCATATCAGAATTCAAGTGAGTATAATGTAAAATCTATAAACATAATATTATTAAGGCGCGTAATGTTAAACCTGTTTTATTGTTTGTAAGCTCTTGTACTTGTAGACTTGATATAATAACTCAGATTTAAAATTAAAACTAGCATAATTAATTTTGAAATAATTTTAAGCTTGAAATAAAAAGTAAATGAATTTTGTTTGTTTTATTCTTGTAATCTAGTTTAAATTTAGTTGTTTAGCAGTAATAATATTATACTGTATGTTTAATTGTTCAATTGTAAATAATTAAACGGATTTGTGAATTGATAGTTTTATTTTAAATAAAAAACATTTTTTTAAAAGTTTATAATAAATATACAATATTAATAAACTTGATGTATTTATTGTGGCATTTAAGAACAAACTAACATTGTTTAACAAATTTAATTACAATGTTACGTATTTTGTTACGTATTTTGTTACGTTTAATTACAATGTTACAACAGTACGTATTTATATATTCATTATGTATAAATACTACAGTATTAATTAATAAGCATTTATATTATTTATTTATAGACTAGCGACAAGGTAATTTACAAGAAGTTACACAGACGCATTTCTGCGCACAAAGATATATCACTAGTGCCGTGGGTCGCACAGGAATACTATTCGGCCAAACACTTGAGATACCTGAGCGACGGTAGACTCGCGTATCTAATGCCGGGCGAGATATGCAATGCGCAAAAGCGCGCCATATGCAAGCTTATTCCAAAACTACACTGGCACATTTCGCGCGACTTCGTCGAAGACCATGTCGCAATTTTTTATTTTAGAAAGTCTATGAATCAAAAACTTAAGCATGACATTAATCAAATGTAAACCAACATTATACTGTTAATTTGTATTATTGATATTATTATTATGATTTGTTTGAAACAGAATTAGCAAGCTTATCTCAAATGGTATAATGAATGTGTGGTTTGAGGACCGGCGAGCAGTGATACCAATTCCAAATAGTACTGATGAACTCACATGTGTACATGGTAATCCGCGAACGATTGACAATGTGAAATTTTCAAAAATACGCATGGTAAAGTAGTTTTACCAAGAAGCCTTTTTAGCAATTTAGCTTTCTCATTTGAAAGATGTAATTAAAAGTCTAATTGTG
>JAQIXC010002532.1:0-10698 GCA_034697605.1 Metabelba pulverosa
GAAGTTTTAATTACGGTTAAGACGTCGGAAGAAATGAGAGCCAAAAATAATGATAACAACCAAACGTTCCTATCATTAGTGATACGAAATGTTTGGTTTTGAAACTCTGTTTCGCATTCGGCGATCGGTTCGCTCACATCACTCAACATAAAGGCTATCATTAGTAGAGTTAAGTGAGTCGTCGCACAACTTAATAATAATATTGTAGTTATACTCGAAATTACAACGAATTTAAATATTTTCATAATTAGTGTCGGTTTAAACATTTTTGCAAGTATAAACAACAAAATTTTATATAATACTCCTTTATAAATATAAAATGTGATTCGACTTTATAATTAGATACAAATTATATAATTTAGCAAAATTATCTCAACACTAATCTTAATTCTAATCTAAAACTATAAACTAAAATGAAATTTATATTTTGGAAAAATAATTTGCAGTCAAAACTTGCATTTAATAGCAATAATATTTAATTTGCGAAATAGTCGGACAAATCATATGAATATATAAAACATTTTTAAACGGATAGAAACACGACATACGGATAAATAAGTATTAATTTGGCTCTTTGATTTCTATCTTGATAATAAATTTGTTTTCATAAATTTCATAATTAATGTTTGCATTCATGATTGAAATTTCAAATAAAATAATTTCTAAAAAATCGTTTTTAGAGAATTTTACGCAAATTTTTAAATCTTTTCCAATTAGATACTCAGCTATTTAGTGATAGTTTACGCTAAACCCGGATATAAATATTTAAGTTCACTTTATGCTTGCTATAAAATCCAATTAAAACTTGACTACTTCGAAATTCAGGATTAATTGACAACTAATCGCATTTAAATCACATATTTTTCTATGAAAAAATCATAAATTGTTTTATTACATTGTTAGATATAATTTAATAATCTAAACGAATGATTCTTTGTACAATTTATTCTGCTAAATTATTGCATAGCCGTAGCGCAATGCACTGCGAAAATGTGTCTGATTAAATTAACATTTCTTAGCAATAAATATTATAACAATAAAATAACTTTTATAACAATAAAAACAAAATAAATTACATATCAAATACCAAATTTACTTTCACTAAAATCTACGAAAATATATTAAATTGCAATAAAAAGCATGTGAACCAAATAAGAATTTTCGTCCATTTGAGAACTGACCCAGTTTAAAACTTTTTCAGCAAAAATGTTTTTGAGAAATATATTTTTAAACAGATATATAGGATGTAATTATTTGGGGAGAAAGTGACAAATAATTACAGTCCGAACACTCCTCTCCCGATCTGATAGTAACGGAAATATTTCGGTTTTTACGCATTGCAGCCGAAGCTATAAAATTCGCAATTTTTTGCTCAATTGCGTGTAATTTGATTTAATTTATTAGTTATTTAAAAAATGTTGTATTGATATGTATTGAACGTTGCATTAAAGAAACTACACGGCAACTTCTAAATTGGATAATTAGCCTGAATCCGAATTCGCCCTGGGCCAACGAATTGCATGTTTGTTCGTTGCAATAAATACGGTTTGAATTGAATCGAAATTAATGAAAAATTAAAATTTATTATTGTATTTATGGCGAAAGACAAGAAAGAGTTTTTGCTTTTCTTGCTTCACATTTACTATTAATAAATTGTTAATTAAATATAATGTAGTTTTTGATAATTTTTAATTATTTTCTAAAAGACATAATAATTTGAAATAATTTACTGATAAGAATGTTTAAAAATAATAGATTTTAAAATGAATTCAAACAAATTGAACAAAACAGACAACTAGACAGATTATTTTTATTGATTAATTTTTGCCGAAAATAAATTTTATAAATTATATTTAGATTAAATTGTTTGATAGATTTAAGCTACAGTACGAGTGCGCTAAATGTGTAATTGGTGCAAGATAATTAAAAGTTTAACAAACAAAATTAATAAATAAATTGGTTGTAATTTTTGCTTAAACACATAAAAATGATGTTAGATTGATCAAGATAGAAAGCAAGCTGCTATCTTGAATGCGAATGTGACAAGCAATGGTTTATTTATATTTATTTTAGTTTTAAAAAACAACAAATTTTTAAAAGTTATACTAGAAAACTTTCAAATGTTTCTTGGCTGTACAATGTTACTTCTCGGTCTGCAATTTATTCATGCAATAAAATAAATTGCTAAACAATGCAAAAGCCGAAATGCAAAACACAAGTATTGATTTATTATTGGAATAAAACAATTTATTTGTAACCAAAATGAGGCCATATATCAAAATAATGTCAAAATTCCTAATAAATACCATATCTTTGCAACAAAATTAATAATTTTTTGTTATCTTTTTTGTTGCTCTTCTTATTAGAGGAAAAAATGTTATTATTAATGAAGATTTGCTTTTCTCTCACAAAATAAAAAACGTTAGCCTCAACTCATTTAAATATAATTTATTTTATTAAGATACAAATTTGTTCTTATTTTCTCAATAAATTCTTACAAGTTGTTCAATACATATGATTATTATAATTAGAAAAACATTTGTCTCGTGTGCCGTATCTCTAATCTATGCAGTTGCATTCTTATCTTGGCAATTATATATACCGGTACATCGAAATCAATTAAACTAATCATACATTTTATGTGCAGTTGAGGGATGTTTTTGTGAGAAATCAACAATTTTCCTCAACTTTTTAATTCGCTCTTCCAGTGAAACGAAAATATTTGACTCGAATCGAGTGGTAAATAAAATCTCGAAATTTCCAATTGGGTGTCAACGCAGTCAAGGCTGAGAGGCTGAGAGGCTGACAGATATGACTAAAACGGTTTCTCAATACCTGACTCGCGATTAACACTCGCTATCATTGAGATAAAGAGCACGTCTTGTAAGGGTATAGCTGTTGGATAACTGTATTAATTCGCTAATAATTACTCTTTAATTAAATGATTTTCCAAAACTTTCCGCACAATATATTAATAGTAAATAGTTTCCTTAAATTTATTTCTTATTTTATTTATTGTTTTTCGATTAAATAACAAGCAAAAATCTGTATCAATTTTTATGCTTAATATTGTCTATGAGTGCAATAATTAAAATTTAAAGAAATGTTTAATCTGATTTAATTAACTTTAACAGCTTTATCGATTGATTATTTTGTTACTACCCAGTTACCAGCCTTTTCTAATATGTAGTTTTTACTTTTATTTTAATGTGGCTTTATGTTAAAATTTCGAGACTTTGTAGTAGAAAATCCCCGAAAATTATTCTGAAGTAGATTTTTAGGTCTTTTTTAAAAGACACTTTCCTGCAGAATTAACTATGCTAGCTTTGTTAGCATGCATATATCTGGCGCTCGAGTTCTATACCCTTATTCGCATATATGTGGAGAAAATTATTTACAAATTCTAGTACTTTAGTACTTACTCGAGCCGTCGCATTAGAAAAAGCGTTTCATTTATTGTAATTTTATGCATTACTTTTTTTATTTAGTACAAATAAAAATTTCACTTAAAAACAAATTTAAATAAATAAATATTTTAAAAGTATAATTTTTACCGACATTATGTAGTGTTAAAAGATTATTTCTGCAAAAGCTCTTTTGAACGCTTTTCTGATTAATAACCCAATTATAGCATAATTTGGTTTATGTTTCTTTATACAGTACAAAATGTGTTAAAAATAAATTGTTTTGTTTAATTAGAAATTCTGAAATAATATATTATTTTTATTTGTATAGAAATATAGTTAAGACTCAATGAATTCGTTTAATTTGCAAACATGTCATTCAACTCCTTAAATGTCTGTCAGTATTAAGCGTTTAATTATAATTTTAAGCATAAAATCAACGCTTAATACTAATTAAAATCTAATGAAACGTCTAACTCAGCGACAGTTAAGATAATACCTTGTTCAAATAATTGAAGCAAATAAAAACAATTATACTTGACGGCTTTACTCAATTAATTAATGAAATAAAAATTCAAGAACTTCGATGAACGTGATATTTATTGCTCATTCGCTGCAAAACTAGACCAACACTTAATTGACTTCTAATTAATTTTTTGCTCTTGTAATGTGAACTTATAATTTAATAACTAATAAATTTATTTGATTTATTCAAATATTGTGTTGGATAGAAACTAAATGTACTTGAAGATTAAACTTAAAATTATGCATGTGATATTTTATTTTATTATATAATAAACCTTTTATTTTTGTTTTTGCGCCATGCAGCATTTAAAATATTATTTTATTTCTTTTCTAAAAAAAATACTAGGGTATTGAATATAATAAAAATTTTAATAAAGTAAATTTTTTTATAAAGCAGTTAATATACAGTATACTGTAAAATGTATTTTGGTAACTTTATATTTAAAATGAATACTCCGTAGAATATATTAAAATTATTTGCAAATGAAAAGTAACACTATTTATAAATTACATTATTATTATTAAGTAAAATTCCAATAATACTGTATTCATAAATAATTTATCATATAAACTTATGAAGTCCAAAGTAAATTAAATTGACAAACAGGATAATTTTAGCTTAAAAGTCTATAAAGATTAATTAACTTAGCAACATTAATATGCAATATCTAATTGAAATCAACGATGTGGCTTATAAAGTTACGTGTTAATCTCGAAGGACATACATTGTAATCAAATGTAACATATTATAAGATTTGATTTAAGATCCGGATTATGAGAAATTCAATGGCAAATCAGCGCTTAATTATATGAGAAACTACCTTGGTACAAATTGATCACATTATGTATGTATATTATGTAGATATAGAGACCGATTGCATCGGATAAGTCACATAAACAGTCGTAAATGATTCAAAAGTCCTTCAATCTATTTCTGCTTAACGCTTACCTACTTATTAACAATTAAATTAAACTAATTATTAATCAAGTTTGTTATTAATAAAATTAGTAAAAATTCAATGATGAAACTATTTCTTTCTGAAAAATACATGAATTTATGCTTTTTATATATTTAAACCAAATAATTAAAGAAATAATTAGAAATAAACTTTACTTTACATTAGAACTCGATTCGACTGTGGGTTAAGACAGCAGAGCGTGTATTCTGAATGAGTTTTTTGTTGCGAAAAACGAATTCCGGTATTGATATGGGTTTCGGTGATGAGATCTGTTATGACAGTCCTATTAACTGTTGATTAAATATTATCTAAACTTCATATTTGTATCATTAGGTCATGCGCTGCGAATATCCATAAATAGTCGGCAAATCACTTGTAGTCTGACTCTCGACTCGAGAGCCGCTCTCTTTGTCAATACTTTAATGAGATTTCGAAATCTTATTATTTTTTAAAATTAATTAAATTGTTTTAATTGTTTTACAATAACTTATGAATTGTGATTGAACTGGGTTGAATATTATTTTTTAATTTTAATTATGTAATTGATTAAATTATGAAATCTTAGAAATAATTGTTCAGTTTCATTATCAATTAAGCAATATAAAAATTAAGAAATCCAATACAAATATTGTATGCTTTGTATTAGTTTAAACAATGTTTTTAAATCTTCAAAATTTTGAACATTTGAATTGAAATTCATTACAATTGTGTTTGTAAACCAAATTTGAAAAGTTATTAAGCGTTTTGTGATTATTATTATAAATCACTCAATAGTTTAACAATAATTATGAAATGAAATCGCTTTTAAAACTTTCAAAATTAACTAATTATTTAATAGAAATATAGTTTTAATAATCTTTAAAACTAACTGGCCTAAATTAACTTCATTTTTTACAAAAATAATTTTAAATAACAAATATTAATCAATTACGAAAAAATGGTTAAATATTTAAAAAAAAGTATTTTATAAAAAAAAAACATTAGTTTCAAATGTAAAGTATAAGAAACAGACGTTTATAAGTTATAAGTACGTGTAAGTACAGTATATTTAAATAAGGGGTTAGTGGAAAGATTATTTGGCTCAAAACACAGCAGTAAAATTTAATATAATTATTAAAATAACCACGCTAGTATTTCATGCATTAAATGTAAACATTAAAAATATTGTGTAATTTAATACTATATAAATACATAAAAACAACATAATTAAAATTGTCATTTGCTTTATTTTTTCCAAAACACATAAAAACTTTTCTAAATTGACAAAAATTGATCTATTATTTACACTTTACTTAATTATTTAGTATAGAGACGAATATTTTTTGTAATGTTTTCAAATCTCAATAAAACACAAAATTTTGTTTCTAATTGATGTGTAAAACGTTAATTAATAATTTAGAACTTTTTGCTCAGATTTTTCTAACACTTAATCGTAAAAATTTTCAACACTTCGATAGCTGTACTAATTTCTACGGTTGAAGTCGAGAGTGAAAATTCAAATCGACTCAAAACGAGATAATTTGAATTATTATACAATTCACTCATTCTATTATATTGACTACAAATTACCTAAAGCTAAAATTTTTATCAGTTTTTTCACTTTACGTTTATCGCTGTTTTCAAATAATTTCGAATTAAAATAAATCAGCAAAACAAACATGAAAGTTTAATATTATAGTTCATTTGTATAATAGTTTGTTTAACAAAGTTTACAAACTTCTCGATTCAAACTATTTTTATGAAGAGGTTTGGGTTATGTTTGTCTGCGATAATCATATTATATTTGATTGACTCAATCATTTCACAGTATATTTTTCACTCTATTATGCATATTCTCAAAAAGCAATTGTTTAATATTAAACTAATCTTGATTGATTTTTAAACATGACTTAATATTTTAATTTTTATATTTGCATATAATTATATTGTCAATAATCGAGTGAATTATTAAATTTTCGAGAAAAAGCCAATCGTTTGTTGACTAACGTATTCAGAACATCAGATATAAAAGAATAGATTTCTCACAAAAACTTATTTCGGAATTTAGGCCAAAAATGATTACCTCTTCAGCTTCAAAAATCCGTACCGTCTTTGCGAGTATTTAAAAAATTAATTAAAGTTATTAAATATGTTTTATATTTATGATAATTATTATTCAAAACGCTTTAATTTATCAAAACGTTAAAATATGATATTTAAAAAAATTTAATGTAGTACAGTAGTAGCAAAGCATAAAGTTTTGCATTTAACCCCTCTTGTCAATTATTAATATTAAATATTTTCTATAATTATTTTAAATAAAAATAACAGTAAATGTCAATATAAAAAATTTTCTGTATAATATTATAAAATAAAATCATTTTTGAATAACATTATTTTAAAACACAATTTTATACAGATAACAAAATTAGCATTTTATATGCAAAATGTAAATATTTGTTTTTGAACAAATAAAATGTGCTTCCTCAAAACCAAAATAACTAACTTAGAAGATACATTTAGTAGATAAAAAATCGAGGAATCTTAATGTCACATGAGGATTTTATGCTGATCAATTGTAATTATGCATATGACAAAACTTATTTTTAACTTTATTCACATTTTATTACATTGTATAGAGAAATATGTCATTTTATAATCAGATAAACATTGGAAGAAAATAAGGAAAAAATGCGAAATGTAGAATCAGCGCTTGTTCATGCTAATATGTGGTTTTCTTCAAAAGAGATTCTAATAAATGTTATTTGTGTTAAATAATAACTTTAAGCTATTTATGCATTTTTTAACCGGTATATCAAAATACTGCGACGTTTGTGCGTAAAACGCATTAATAAATTAATTCTCTGAGAAATTATTTTCTCAATATTTTAAAAGTAACTAAAAATAATTGAACTATATTTTCGAGAGTAAACTCGATAATGCCCTTAATTAAATAATAATGCTATAAATTTTAATATTAAAAAGTTATTTTTTCACATTATATGCTGTGCAAATTAAACATAATTTTTAAAAGATTATATACAGTCTTAATCTTAATTTATAACCAAAAATATTTCAAATTGTTTTACTCTAAGCTTTAATTGGAGTTTTTTTTAATGAACAAGGTAATAACGTATGATATAAAGCAATAATTTTTTAATTCTATTTTATTTTTTTAATTGGTGTTTTATTTAAGACAATTATTTAGAAACACAAATATATACAAAAAGAAAATTTAATAACATTGTGTCATTAAGTTTTTAATATAAATACGTTTAAATTGTTTTATTTTGTAATAATTACCAAGTTATTTTTGTTTAAATATATGTTATTATTTTGAACATAAATAATAATAAAAGATAATAAAGTTTATATTTATTTATATATATAATATAATATAATATATATATTAAAATTATATATATTAAGATTTTAAAGGCATTAATTATATAGTATAAATTAATCAGTTTGCTAAATGTACTTATTACTATTTATTGATTGGAAAAACAGTCACGAATTATAAAATATCATTAAAATAAAGTTGTATGAATAATAATATAACATGCATTAAATTAAACCAAATTTAAATTTGAAATCAAAAAAATATTAATTTAGTAAATGTACTAATCATTAAAAATCATTTCCGTTTTTATCTTAAGTTTCAAATTGATGCTCAAAACTAAAAACAAACTTTAATTGAATGTAACATGTACAGTACGTATTGTATAAATGCAATCTAAACATTATAATTATTAACTAAATACATATCAAATTATATCTCATTAAACAAGTGCTAACAGAAATAATTCGGAAGAAAAAAAATAAATGTGTGTTAAAAATAAATTTTGCACAGATTGTGATTTGGAAATATTCTCATATCAAATGAAATGGAAAGCTTTGAACTGCAATTAAAATTAATTATTTTAAATATTGATAAGAAGTTTGGGATTTTAAGGCAGAAGTCTATATAATTATAGGTAAATCAGTGCTTGGTTAATTATAAGTTATAAACAATTTTCAAACTACTTAATGCTAAGTTATGTAAATTTTTTATATCGGAAAGATTTGGCTAAGTTTTGGCTAAGTTTTGGCTATGATTTGGCAAAATAATGATAATTTTGTACGAATTCTCATCGCTTTATATCAGCTTTCGTTTAAATAAAATGAGTGAAGATTTTGCATAAAAAACTGATTTACAAATTAGTTCCGATTTATCTCATTATTATTCAAACTGTTTATTTAATTATTTACATTTTCAGCATTTAATTAATTGTCGTATATGTCGAATGGTAATTGAGCTTTGCAAAATTTATGTGTTTACAGTTACTTCAAGTTGTTTTTTAGGTCTACAACATTTGTTATAATAATTATTGACAATGTAATTTTATTGATTTATTTACGTTTGTAAGGCAATCAATAATAAATACTGTATACGGTTTATGATACGAATAAATTTACCTAATTTCTACATTTATAAATTATATATTTATTAAATTATTAATTAAAAATTTTTTATATTTCTTGTACTATACATTGCTTGTAAATAGCCATGTATAAAATTTTACCTTTATTTCTTGCAAAGCAAAAATATTTATAACTATTGTTACTTTTGTTGTGCATTTGTGAACTAAAAACTAAATCTTAAAATTATTTAATCAATGAACTAATTGTCAAAACAAAAGTGTAATAAATAATCAAATACAGCATTGAATTGGTTCTTAATTATTAGCAAGCACTTTAAAAAGCTCGTCGAGGTTTTATTTAAATTAAAATTATTTTAAAATTGCAATTAAAAATTAGACTAATTTATTAATACCTATACTCTTATGTTAAATATGAATAATATTTAGGAATGAAAATTTTTTGTTATACTTAAAAATAAAAACAAACAACAAAAGGACATCTGATTTGGAGAAAACTAAAGGATATTTACTTTACACTGTACATAATCGGGTGAAATATATAATTAACAGTTTCTCGTTTGTAAATTAATTAATTCTGAATTAATTGTATCGTATGATTCGAATAGCTTTTTATGGCTTTTATACGAATTTGCATTTTATTATGTATTCATTATATAGCGCTTTAATAAGTGATTAATGTGTTTGAAATAAGAAGAAGATAAACAAATTTAGTAATAATTAAGTAATAAGTAGTAATAAATTAGAACTGTGTAACGAGTATGTAGTGACGGCCAGACATCTGGGTATAGCTCGAGAATGACCTCTCATTCGGTGAAAATACCTGTAAAGGCGACGGCTTTTGCCTTCAAATTAGTTAAATAATATCTTCGCTATTATTCAGCAAATATTACTCAACTGATAACGTCTAGTGCGAGGCTCTCATCCCTCGGCCAAACATCTTATCGATTAATTCGACAAAAATTTCAATAAAGGCTAAAAATAAGAAAAGTCCTAATCATTGAGAAACTTGCATGCTTGTGCGCTACAAATGACTAAACTTTTTTTTTTAAATTTTACAATGTATTGAGAAAAGTTCAGATTAAGTATTAACTGTAAAAGCGCATGCAGTGGTATGAAATTGCAAAAATCTATTAATATACATGTGTAAAAATGTTCGCATTGTAGTGGAGTATGTCTATCCTTCCAATTTAATAATTACCAATTTTATCATGCTATCAATATTATATTGAGTTACCATTCGGCGTCAATAGACAATCGAGACGAGTGGGCGATTTGTGCGTTGGTTTGCGTGCGGATAGGGATAGAGAGGGATAAGGAGAGGGATAGGGAGAGGGAGAGGGATAGGGGGATAGGGAGAGGGATAGGGGGATAGGGAGAGAGCTGTGGAAGTGTTTGCGTCGAATTGGG
>JAQIXC010002533.1:0-10697 GCA_034697605.1 Metabelba pulverosa
AAAAACTATTGAAAATTTTATAGATATTTAACGGTTTATATATACCGAACGATTCTGACAGTTTCGACAGAATAGATCGATACGAGTGCGCAGATAGCGCTCAATAACGCAACTTTTGCACTAAAATTATGCACTTTATTATTTGATCTAATGTAAGGATTATTCAAATGTACAGTATACTGTACTGTACTGTACGTCGATAGCTTTAATAGATTTAATGTCAAAACTATTTTATAGAATTTTGTAATTGAACTGCGCTGGCTATTAATTTGCATTTTATTTTATTAATAATCCATCATTATATAATTACTTATAATAAATAATATCGCCTATTTTATTACCAAAATGTACTAGATTAAAAACATTTCAAATGTGCAATACTTGTAATAATATATATTATTTATATTACAAACTAATACAGCATAATAATACAGCTTAAAATAGAATTTAGAATTGAAATATCTTTAATGTAAACTTTATATTATTTTATTTTGTATGTTTAGTCTACAAGTAGTTTTAAATTTACTTTGATCAACTTATGTAGATTACAATATAATTTAATATAAATAGTGTAGAATTTTGAATAGTTTAAGAACGCTAATGATATTTAAACTATCAATACTCTACTAATTAGAGTGTAAAAATAGATGGTATATAAATGTTGGTTTGCCACGGTATACTCGAATTTATGATGATAAATACAGTACTATCTCTATAGCAATAGATTCAAACGGTACTTTAGCTATTCTATTGTTTTGAAATGTACATTTGAACAACATCTCAAGGTTACCTTAATTAATACAAAGGCAATTTGCATTTTGAAACTAAATATTTGATTTTATAAATTTAAAAATTCTCTGCTACATTAATAACTTGCGTGTATTTCATATAATTATAAAAATATTTTGCTCTATTTTTAAAAAATCTAATTATAACTTATCTATCCTAATTATACTGGTTATTAATATTTAAAATATTAAAAAAATATCTAATATATAATCAATAGAATATAGTATATATAAAATTTTTATATTAAGAATATTCTTATTTTAAACTACTTTAAAGTAAAATATTAATATGGAATTTAATATAAAGATACTTGGTAACTCAAAGTAGTTGCATTTAACAACAAAATAAGATTGATACATAATTTTACTGCTTAAAAAGTTATTTATTGAATATTTTAAGCATTTATTTGTACATGAATAATATCAGAAATAAATAGTACAACTTTACTTTTTTAGCCTGTAGCTTATTTGTTGAAAAACGTATTCAACACTTCGGGAACCATACCATTGATCTCTTCAAAGTACGGCAGCTCTGACTGCATGCGCTCGTACCAGGCCTTTACATTCGGCACATCCTCTAAGTATTCGGCATCTATCGCGGCCAAGTAGCTGATCGTCGCGAGCACCGACAGGTCGGCAATTGTCAACTCATCTCCGGTCACGTACTTGTTATCGCCGATCAAAGTGTCCAATATTTTCAAATTGTTTTTGAAGTTTTCGATCTGTTTTTCCGTACCTACTGTTCCTCTGAACTTCGGCCGCGCCTTATATTGAGATAAAATTATTATTAATTCAATTAGTTTACAGTAACTGTTTATTAAATCTAAGCAATTCATTGTCTGAACAATTAAAATGCTCAAGCTACTAATTTAAATAGTGTAATGATTTTTTGTGTTTGCAATTTTTGCATTGTGATTTTTTTGTGTTAAGAATTAGAGCAAAATTAATCTGTTCAATAGATTTGACTCAAGACTACTAGTATAAAGTTTACTAAAGTATCTAGATACTGCAAAGAAAGTTGTTTTTTGATTGACTAAGCGTGCTAAACCTTTCAAATATATACATAAAATATAAGCAAACTAATTACAAATTCTATACTTACTATTTTTAAAACATACAAACTAACTCACTATTGCTTCGTTGTTGCTATTACTGAGCGAGAGGTCAAAGTAAAGCGTTCGGTCGATAATCGCCCGCTTTTTCGGGTCACTCGGATAGAGCGGACTATTCGGCGCGTATTTGTTGACCAGATATTGACTGATCGCTCGGCTCTCCCACAGCACCAGATCCCCGTCCACTAGTGTGGGAATGGTATGCGCCGGGTTGAGCTGCCAGTATAATATATAATTTGTTAATTATAGAAATTAGAATAACTGACAGCATCACCATGACACTATTTATACATAATAAATATGGTTATATTAAAATAAGCAGTGTACACACCTTCAAGTACTCGGGCGTCAACTGTTCGCCTTTCATCAAATCGACAACTTTCTCATTGAGCGCAATATCCAGGTGCTTGGCCGTCATGAGCACCGTACGGCACGGCGCGCTCACATTCCACATGTACAGGTCCGGCATTGTAACTGGGTTAGATTTACAACAAAATAACACACTCAAATTATTAGACAGCAGAATATTATAACTGTACTATTATAGCAATAAAATTTTAGATATAAATTTTATACACTTATATTCGCTTATCTTATTGTCTTAGCAGCTCAACTACAATAACTTTGCAGTGTACACTATTGAATTAAGTATTTTTTGTACACAGGTATATTTTCCAATAAATTTCAATGCGCATAGCTAATCATAATAAACTAAACTTTTGCATTATAGAATTTATATACGCATAATATACGTATCGATAATGCAATCAAGTTGTTGAAGCATATATAAGTGCATAAATTTATTCGAGGCTATTCTTAGTACAATGATCAATATTTATTTTATTTTGTGACGTGTTAATTGCTAGCTAAAATTTTTACGCAGTAATATTAATTATAAGTACAAAGCATATAACCTATGATTTATTAAAGTTACAATTCCTTCTGCTGTAACTAAATTAAAAACGAATAAAAATCGTTTCATAAAATAAGCATGCAATGCTTCATTGTAGAAATTTCACTGTCAAGGACTAATATTTTATTAGATTTTTCACCGAGTATCTTGACATGTTTACCCGGTAGTATTACAACACTATTAATGCAAGCTTAAAATTACTCCTGTTTGACAAAGTTAATCTTGATAAAAAGTTGCGCAAAAATTTCAAATCACATTAGAACCACTGCATTGATATTTTATTTGATTGCACAGTTTAAAATTCACATTTACTAGGCTTAAAAAATCTGATTAATTTTTATTTGTTTATTTAGTTGTTAGAATTTTAATTTTATCTGTGTAAAAGTAATAATGTTAATGTTTTTAATTTTGTTATTAAGTTATATTAAATAAAAATATATTCACATTTTATTTATCAAATATTTTATTAGCTATTTAAAAATGTTACAAGTACAGATTTAGATAAATTGTTATCAGTGAATTGCATAATACATTGGTTTGTTGAAACTTTCAATTGTAACAGTTTACTTTTTCTCATTTGCTTTCTCATCCAAACGTTTCTTCAAAGCCGCGCCGACTGAGCCGTTAATCTCGTCATAATAGGGCAGCTCTTTCTGCAGGCGCTCGAACCAGGCCTTCACTTTCGGCACTTCCGCCAAATCCTTGTACTCATTGACAACCAGATATGTGAGCGACGAGAGCACCGACAGGTCGGCGATTGTCAACTCACTTCCGGCCACATACTTGTTATCGCCGATCAAAGTGTCCAATAGTTTCAAATTGTTTTTGTAGTTTTGGATCTGTTGTTCCGTCGGTTCGATTCCGCGAAATAACTTTCGGATCTAATAAAGCGATAAAAAAATAAATATTTATATTGTTTTTATTAATTATAGTTATAGTTAATAAATTAAACATTGAGTGCGAACTCACCACTGCTTCGGCAATACTATTACTGAGCGATAGATCGAAATTGAGGGTTCGGTCGACAATAGCCCGCTTTTTCGGGTCACTCGGATAGAGCGCACTATTCGGCGCGTATTTGTTGACCAGATATTGACTGATCGCTCGGCTCTCCCATAGCGACAGATCCCCGTCCACTAGTGTGGGCACTGTATGCGCCGGATTCAGCTGCAAATAGTTTATAGCATGTAATTAGTAATAAATTTTTTTAACGAAGAATTATCACTGCACAAAATAATAGCAAATACTTACTTTGAGAAACTCAGGCGTCTTATTCTCGCCGTTTCGCATATCGACGTCCTTTAGGTTAATCGCAATATTCAGCTGTTTAGCCGTCATAAGCACCGCACGACACGGCCCGCTATTACGTGACAAGTATAAATCCGGCATTCTACAATATAAGCGTTTCAATTTAACAAGTGTGTTTGAAAAAGAAATTAAACTGTTTAAAAAATTATGAAGTAAGCATTTAGTTTAATTGACTTATATATACCATACTGTTTTGCTATATAACTATAATACGGATGCGCTAAGCACCCGAACACCTAGTAGCTTTGTTCTACAATTTTGCACTGTAACATTTTAGCTAATCTTATCTTTGCAAAAATTGATTCACACCATATTTTAATTAATTTTATTACCTCTTTTGATATAATTGTGCCTGTATGTTTATAATTTTAAATAGTTATTAACATTATTAACAAATTAATTATTAATTAAAGATGAATTACTTGTTTAATTGTTTAAGATTATACCATCATACTTATAATTAAAATAAATTATTATAATAAACATTTTATAAAAAATAATTATAAATAAATGTGCTAAATTTAAAAAAAAAATATGAGTGAGATAATATGAATATAATTTATGACTAATATGTACTTGCCATTATTTTAAAGATTATTTAATTTATCAATAACACTTTATAAATATTAATAAAGAATATTGTTAGTTAAGTTTTGATTTCCAATCTTGATAACTATATTCTTTACAATCAGAGACTTTAAATCAGTACATTAGGCCACACTTGTTTCAGGCTAATATGTACTAAAATATATAATAAAGAATAGCCTGATAAATCCAGTAAAATTTTATCACGTCTCTTTGCATACGATTTAACAATAGTTTCTTTTAAAATTTTGTTTATCAATTTTATTACACAGTTTTGTTTTAGTTAAGTTTTAATTTTTAAATGTTTTTAATCTAAATAAATATGTACTAGTTTGAAAATATTTAAAAAGTGTAATTTTTATATTGCAAATTAATTGACCCGTGGCACGGAAGAAAATGTGAGTATAAAACTACCATGTGTACTGTATAAATAATTAATCTATAATAAGCGTAATACGAAACTATCGTTAAGTTAACTTCTATAAATCAATAGTTATTTTGTAAAATTTGCAAACCATCAATGACAAATTTGTCTTATATTTTCAAACTACAATTTAAACTACAGTGCAATTAATTAAACGCATCTAACTATTAAAAAAACTATCTTTTATACCAGTAATTAGTTATAAAACAACAAAGCAATTATCATTTTACCATGAAATAAAATAATTATTCTAATAAACAAAAAATACATTATTAATAGCCTAAATATATAAAATAATTATATTCAAATGCTGAATCACTATTAAAAGTACATTAAGTGAAAATAGTATACTGTATATTTGTTGGAATTATAAATAAATAACATTATCAGATGTGTTATTCTAAACAGTTATGTTTAGTGCAAAACGAGTGTACAGTATAAAACGCGTTATAATTATTGTGCAATCGTCGCGAAATTTCGTTCATTTGAATTGTCAAGAATCGTACAGCATATAAGAAGATCACCGCTAGCGTTGTATTATTAATTATTTAATAAATAAATTTTGTAACGAACATTTAATTATGTTTCAGTTTAAAATAAAAACAATTGATTACTGCCAATTAATAATATATAAATTTGTTAAAGAATTTGTCAAAGTACACAATTTTTTAATACAGTATAAAAATATAAATTTAAAATAAAATGAAAACAGACTTATAACTCAAATTTATCATGTTTATTATATTTATAAAATTTACGTACATTAGGCAAATTAGTCAAAGAATTATTGTAAAACGTATAAAAATAGTGAATACAATATTCAATCTATTAAGGCATAAATTGTAACATGTTTATTTTTTCTCTTTTGCTTTCTCTTCCAAATACTTCTTGAAAACGGCGCCGACTGAGCCGTTAATCTCGTCCCAATAGGGCAGTTCCTTCCGGAGCCGTTCGAACCAGGCCTTCACTTTCGGCACATCCGCCAACTCCTTGTAATCGGTGACTACCAAGTACGAAAGTGAGGCGAGCACCGACAGGTCGGCGATCGTCAACCCACTGCCGGCCACATACTTGTTGTCGCCGATCAAAGTGTCCAATAGTTTCAAATTGTTTTTGAAAGTTTCGATCTGTTGTTCCGTCGGATCGGTTCCGCGAAATACTTTTTGAAACTAATAGTAGAATAAAATAATTAAATAAAAATAATTTTCATAACTTATAACTAAAATAATCTTATCATTGATTATAAACTTACCACTACTTCGCCGAGACTTTTGCTGAGCGATAGATCGAAATTGAGGGTTCGGTCGATAATCGCCCGCTTTTTCGGGTCACTCGGATAGAGCGGACTATTCGGCGCGTATTTGTTGACCAGATATTGACTGATCGCTCGGCTCTCCCATAGCGACAGATCTCCGTCGACGAGAGTTGGCACACAATGCGCTGGATTTAGCTATACATAAGTTAATAAATAAATTATACATATTTTAATATTTACTTTTATCATGATCAGTTAAAATTGCATAAAATAGCAATAAGTACTTACTTTAAGAAACTCAGGCGTCAAGTGTTCGCCTTTTTGCATATCAACAATCTTCTGGTTAATCGGAATATTCAGTTGTTTAGCAGTCATAAGCACCGCACGACACGGGCCACTAGCTGACGTTAAGTATAAATCAGGCATGATAGAATTTAAGTTTGAAGTGTAAAATACAACAAGTTGAATTTATGAGAAGTTAAACAAGTTTAGAAAACTTTTTGTGAAAGTTAGTGAATTGAATGACGTTTATATAGCAGAGGGTTTTGACAAATCGAGTTCTCTATGCAATACGAGTGCGCAGAGCACCCAATATAAACACGTAATAACTTTGCACTAAAATTGTGCACTAATTTATACTTAATTTTATAAATGTAATCATCTAATAAATCTAATCATATCATTTCAACAATTCATTCACACGGCGTTTTGACAAATATGTTTGTTACAAATGTTATAGAGTTAGTTAAATGTAATATAAAATGTAATGTTATAATAAAATAATTTTAATTTTATCTATGTTGAATTAGATTCATCAAGCTAATAATTTCATAAATGTTATTATTTTAAAAATGTTAATTTAGAAAATAATCGTAATCAAATTGACATCATTATTTACTGTGATTGAAATGTACTTAACAATAAACAGTACTTTTTTTAATCAATGATGATTTATCAATTTGAATAAACAACTTAGTTAAGCTTTAATTTCTGGAAGTTTCCAATCTTGATAAATTTATTTACTGACGGCAATAGTTTTATATATTGAAAGTGATGAAATGTATCAAGTATACTGTTAAATTTATAAGTGTATTTTATAAAATAATTTTTTAGTTACATACATTATTTATTGTAGCTAGATAGCTCTACTTTTAGCAAGATTAACAAGTAAATTAATCTAGATATAAAATTGCCATGATACTATTTTGGCAATAAATTGTATGTAATAGTAAAATTTTTTATTTTTTATAAAGTATTTATATCTTATTATTTTAATTATTTAACTAAATTAAATAATCAATACAAATGTTATTTAGAATATTATACTACAAAATTAATAAACCTAATTAATACTTTAAAAATCGAATTAATTAGCTTGATCAAATTTAGCTGGATAAATAATTCATATTGATTTTTAAAAATTATAATTTTTTTTGTTAATATATTTTACATTACAAAATTTAAATGAATACGGAATAATTTTATAATGCCACGTAATGTTATAATTATAACCTTGAGTTTATTTATGGTAGACATCAACCATAAGGTTTGATATGTTAATAGCATTATATAATATTAATCTGTATCTTTATTATCTATATGCTCATATAAAGTTAATTATGTCATATAAATAGTGTAAAATGAAAAACAACTGATTAATAATATGTCAAATTGTTAAGTGGCAATTTTATACGTCAATGCAGTTTATAAAAAAGTATTGTTTTATTGATAATTTAATTAATCATACTTGATGTCCTTTAATGTTACATAAAAATAGATTAAGTTATCACAATATTTATTGATATGAAATATTTATTATAGCACACACCTCCTTGACTTTGATTCTTGATAACTATATTTAGTAATGTTAATGCTACGGACAAATAGTAAAAAATCAACTTTTCTTTTATTTATGAATAATGTTTGCTACAGTATTTACTATGTATAGCTGTAAATATTAAACATGCAGCATTTATAAACAGCATTAATTAGTTAAACAAGCATAATATATTTGTAATATTCTTAGTGAAATTTATAATTTAATTTTAATTTAGTCATGTAATAAATAATCACAATTAATATAAAATCATAGATAACAAAAAATTATATTTATTATTCTCTTTAGAAATTACTTTTTATTATATTAAATGTATTAATTAAATACTTTGTATAAATGGAACAAAAATAAACAAGTTATAATAGATAATTTATTTAATTTTAATACATACTCTTATGTGTAAATTACATTAATTTATAATAAAATTTATATAATTTAGATTTTATAATAAAAATGAGATAGGCACTTGTGAAATATAAAGTTTTATTAGATAATTTTTAGTTTTACACTGTATGAATTTACTTCTTCTTCTGCGCCTTGTCTGTTATGATCTTCTTGAGAAGAGCGGGAAAAGAGCCGTTAATCTCGTCATAATAGGGCAGTTCCTTCGGGAGCCGCTCGAACCAGGCCTTCACTTTTGGCACTTCCGCCAAATCCTTGTACTCATTGGCAATCAGATACGTAAGCGACGAGAGCACCGACAGGTCGGCGATCGTCAACTCACTGCCGGTCACATACTTGTGGTCACCGATCAAAGTGTCCAATAGTTTCAAATTGTTTCGAAATGTTTCGATCTGTTGTTCCGTCGGTTCGGTTTCGCTAAAGAGTTTCTGAAACTAATAATACAATTTAGAAAATAATTTTTATTAAATATAATAAACATGAAACAAAATCTAATCGTTGACTTTAAACATACCATTACAGTAACGAGACTTCCATAGAGCGATAGATCGAAATTGAGGGTTCGGTCGACAATCGCCCGCTTTTTCGGGTCACTCGGATAGAGCGGACTATTCGGCGCGTATTTGTTGACCAGATATTGACAAATCGCTCGGCTCTCCCACAGCACCAGATCCCCGTCGACAAGAGTGGGCACTGTATGCGCCGGATTCAGCTATACATAAATTAATAAATATAGCTTATATTGAATTTTATCATATTCAATTAAAATTGCTTAAAATAATAACATGCATTTACTTTGAGAAACTCAGGCGACAATTGTTCGCCTTTTTGTGTATCAATTACTTTTAGGTTAAGAGCAATATTCAGGTGTTTAGCCGTCATTAGCACCAAACGACACGAGCCACTAGTGGGAAACATGTATAAATCAAGCATGGTAGAATTTAAGATTGAAGTATTAAATCTAACTAGAACGAATTGAATTTATAAAATGTTACACAAAACGAAACTTTTTTGGAAACTTAGATTTGATTTGATTTGATAGCATATGGTTTTGATAAATGAAGTTTGCTATTCGATACGAGTTCGCAGAGCACCCAAACATGTAATAACTTTAGCGCTAAATCTGTACTAAATTGTTACGCAATTTTTTTAAATATCTACTTTTATTTTATTAACAATTAATTCACTCCTTGTGTTGACAAATATATTTGTTGTAAATTTATCAAATAAGATGAAAATGCAACAATTTTGATTTTATGTTTGTTGAATTAATAACGTAAATTAGTTAACATTAATAGAATTATATTGCAATAATTATTTTTCTAGAATATTAATTAGAAAATAATCTGAAGTAAGTTGACACTATTATTTAATAAAATTGAAATTTACTATGTATGTTATTAATTTATAGAATATATGTTTGATCAATGATGGTTTATCAATTTTATTAAACAACATAGTTAAGACTTGATTTCTGGATGTTTTCGATCTTGATAAATTTATTTGGTGACAATAGTTTTGGCAATAGTTTTAAATATATAAATTATTAAATATATTAAGTGTACAATTTTTAAGTACATAATATAATATAATTTTTAATTAAATACTTTATTTATTATAGTAAAATTGCTTTAAATACTTATAGTAAGATTATCTAGTAATTAATTTAGTTATAAAATCGTCATAATAATGTTCTGGTAATAAATTGCATGTAATTATAAAATTATAATTTATATCTAATTATATTCATTATTCGACAAATTATTCATTTTTTAAAAAGTAAATATAATTTAGATTTAATAATAAAAATGAGATAGGCACTTGTAAAATATAAAATTTTATTACATATATTTTAGTTTTACACTGTATGAATTTACTTCTTCTCTCGTGCCTTGTCTTCCGCGAACTTCTTGAGAAGAGCGGGAACTTCACCATTAATCTCGTCATAATAGGGCAGTTCCTTCCGGAGCCGCTCGAACCAGGCCTTCACTTTCGGCACATCCGCCAAATCCTTATAGTCATTGACAGCCAGGTATGTGAGCGTCGAGAGCACCGACAGGTCGGCGATAGTCA
>JAQIXC010002534.1:0-10696 GCA_034697605.1 Metabelba pulverosa
ATCAAAAATTCTAGTTTTAAAATAGAATATCCATAATGATTTTTACAATGAGTAATTTGTTAATCACGTTTAATTTATTAAATTAATAATTTTAAAAAACAATCATTTTTTAATTAAACTATTAGGATATTTGATGTGAAATTATTGTATCATAATAGTTTTCTTTAATAATAATTTATATTATTAATAATAGCAAGTTGGATCAATTAAGTGATATTATACTATTTAGCTTTATTTAGTATTTTATAATTTATTTTTATATATAGTCCGATTTGTATACATATGTGCCCGACCCGGCCCGTTTTGGATCTCTAGTACATATATTAGACTTGCACAGTGCAAGTTGCATTATATATTAAACAGTGTATAAGTCCGAATTTATTCAGACTATGTTTGACTGTGGGTGACAACTATGTATTTTTATGTTGTTTTGCATAACGCGAACTAAATTACCCGAAATTTCGAGCGAAAACACGAATCAATAGTTTGAAAGAAATAGGAAATGAGTTGAAAGCGAAAGGCGAGTCAATAGCAGTCGTGAGTTGTGTTGGAGTCACTCGAATGACACTCTATTTCCATATTTGCCTTTCGGTCCGATCTATGCAATAATGGGTGTATTGGTGTGAGTCGTGTCAGTCGTGTCCGACTGCTGTCAGAGTGCTGTCAAAGACTATTATCGAAACCAAGAGAACCAAACGACTGTCAGTCTGTCAATTGATTGCGATTTCGGCGCAAATCAAATCAAATCAATCGAAATGCGATCGAAGAAGTCGTCGACCGATTCGCGCGACGACAGGACAGACTCGGCCCTCGATTTGCTAGAATTGGCGCAACATTTGAGGAAAGAATACGTTTTCGTCTCTCATGAGAGGAATCAGTTGCAGAAACTCAATGAGAAGGTGAGTCTAACCTAATGTCATAGTAGGAAGAGCTCGGACTCACTGCTAGTTGTACTACAGGTGCAGACGGCGTCGTCGCGACTGTTCAACACGTCGTACATATCTCGGGAACAGAGGTCTAACTGCGAGCGACTCATATCGCACGGAAACACAGATCTTCTCAATTGCTGTAATGCCTTCAATCGATTAGAAAGCGTTCACTTCATCGACGCCTACAAGAAGTTGGGCTCAAATGAGTCACAAATCGCCGAATTGTTGTCTTTCTTGAGGAGAAATACACAAACATTAGCGAAATGTCTCATCAGTTACGAGAAGTCGAGTCCAGAATTAGTCGAAAGCATATCTCAGATTGTTTTGTCGGGTCTGTACTCGCATTGCATTCTCAATGACGACAAAGTGTTTGCACTCGAACTCATGCGACACCTGATTGGTCTGGAGCTGGTCGTGACGGACAACCCGCGCCGGATATTGCGCTATAGTTGGTGTGCATTCAGTCATATTTACCGCTTATTTTGCGACCAAATCCTCGACGCGAAGCCATTTCTGACGGCAGCCCTCTATGAGCCGGTGCTACAGGTGTTGGCCGAAGACGACCTGTTCCTAGATATGGACCCGAATCGGGCGGCCGTGCGATTTGCGCCATCCGAACGCATTCGTCACTTCGGCAAAGAAGGCACTCAATTGTATTACGAGAATCTGCAGAAGTATCGGATCTGGACTTTGAACAAATTGGCGGCTTTTGTCTCGAAGTTCATCGAAAGCATTGAAAACAATATTTTCTGTTTCCCTCAGAGCCTCTCGTGGGTCGTCCGTCAGGTCTATAATCTGATCATTCAGAACAAGAACATTGAAGTTCGAGAGATTGGAGCTATTTGTGCCGATCTCTTGTTCGGGTTCTTCATATGCCCGGCAATCCTCAATCCAGACCTGTTGGGCATTACCGACGCACACGTCAGTCATATCTCACGCTTTAATTTACAACAAATCGCACAAATCATTCAGATGTTGGCGCTCTCGAAGTGGGAGAAGATTGACCCGAAACTGGACGACCTTTACTCGAAAGTGTCGAGAGAAGGCATAACCAATGTTTTGGATCACATACTCGAGAAACGCAACGACGAGTTACCACAAGAACACAATAATTTGCAATTCCTTACCAGATCTTCGATTCTTATGTCCGAAACAGAACTGAAAGCTTTTCTTCAGTTTTTAAATTCTCTTAACTTCGACACTGAAGACGAAAATCTGAGAAAATTAAAGGAATTTTTGGAAAAGATTCCAAAAAAACTGATGATTGAGAGCAATGAGAAACTGAATGCGAACTCAAACCCCGAAAGCTCTCCTCGAAATCGAAGAAGTATTTTGAATAGAGTGACCAAAAGTAAAGGCAAATCAAGCGAATCCTCTCCGAGTGTTCTGAGCGCTGACAGCGCGAGTCAAGCGCTCAACAAAGGCCTCGACTCACAGGCACTGGAAATACTGGTGATTCCAATCGGCAGTAGCCGTGAATGTCCCGGAATGTTGTCCGAAGAGAAGGTCTTGAAAGCCGAGCAGCAGAAGAGGTCGACGAAAGTCCGGTTGAATTTGGATCTACTCTTGACTCAGAACAACGAATTGGAAACGGAGAGTGTTGTGAGTGCTGTGAGCGCTATCAGCGGCAGTGAGAAGAGGACCCGCTTTTCGCTATCGCAGGATCAGGAGTCCATAGGCACTAGTGATAACTTGGAGGCCATCTCTGAGGCCGCGTCTAATCATTCGGTTGAGTCGTCTTTAGACTTGGAGAACGAAAACGACAATATGTCTGATATGGTGTCGGCCAATGTGAGCAGCGGTAGGGGAACGCCCAATGTTAGCGGTCGCGACACCCCTTCCTCACACTCACCCAACCAATCGAGTCCTTCGTCTGACGAAGAGGTTGAGGTCGAGCAGATGGCCGATACAGTGGAAGCACCTGTGAATGTACCGACACCTTCGATCAGTTCGGGCACAAGACGTCTAAATTCGATTCCAATCACACAACCAAACCGTCCGAACAATAGGGACGACATTGAAGATAAATTCGGAAAATTCGATATAAAGCCGGTGGCGGCGGTCGACGAGACGAAGTCGATGCTAAGCGACACCTGGAGTACAGATGTGTTAGGAAGCGATTCCGAAGCGTTGGAACAAACGGAGAATGTGTCGAATCTGCAGCCGTCGGTCGCGAATATTCTAGCTTTTGGTGGACATCCTTCACAAGCGCTTCAGTCTATACTCGACTCTTCAGAGACGGCCAGTCAGAGCGACGCCTGGAGTACAGATGTGCTGACGTCCGACACTGAGAGGCTGCAGGAGTTTGATCCGGAAGACAGTGCTAGTGTGACCCGTTCTGAACCCGAAGACGAGAGTTTCGGCAATGTTTACGAATACAACAATGCAATCGAGAGCCCGAAGAACGGAACTCTCAAACAGAGAAACATTAAAATGACTTCGAATTCGCCGAACTTTACTTCGAGTTTACCGCAGGAATTGGTCGAATCCACTGCCAACTCAACAATGATTCGGTCGAAGAGCTCTGTCGCCAACTCTAACATAAATTCACTCAAACTTCTCAATCTAAACAAAGCCGAAGTCGAAAGAAGTTCGTTCGGAGAGTCGACTGCATCGGAAAATAGCGATCACTTCTCCGAAAGCTTTCCGATGTCTTTGTCGCCAACACTACTGACACATAATATGCAATCACTCGGAAGGTTGAGCTTCGATGTGCGGAAGTTCGACGAAGACCTCTCATTCAAGGCTCTAATTCAAGACAACGTTTACGCGAATTTCAAATCAAACGGAATGTCAGCTAACGGTCCACTCGTTTCGGATCTGCTGTCGTGTGACTCAACGCAATACAAAGTCGGCAAACCATCGAATCCCGATTTGGCCAACAGTTTGATTGACTTTGATATGGAAATTAGTTCCGATGGACAACAAACTCAAATCCAATCCCAATCTGAATTGAAGAGCATTTGTGTGACTAATGAATCGAATGATTTCACAAATGAAATGCAAACCGAAGAGCAAACAAATGCCGTAATAACGCCTTCAATGCCTTCAATGCTTACAAACGAGCCTCGACTCAGTGCTACAGGTTTTGCGAGTTGGGGTACAAACAGTGCTATTGAAGCGAACAGTTGTATAAATAAAAAAGTTTTGACCACTTCTTCCACATCTAAACCGGTTAATAGAAGTGAATCTACGGGTGCTATCCCTAAGATACCGAAACCAATCATTAATCTGAATAACCGACTGCATCAGTACGGCTCGGGTGAAGACGACATGAGCCGACACTCGTCCCATCGAAAGGGATTTTTTAAACTTTCGAACTTCAAGTCAACCTTTAGGGAGAAAATGCGTTCTTTTAAAGACAACAAAAGACTTTCATCTAATGACGAGTCGTATGACTTCGAGACTTCTCGGTTGAGTCGATCGAACGCTGACTTAAATGATTCGAAAAACGAATCTTCGGATGAAATTCTGGCTAAATATAGAGCTAAGGGTTCGATAACGAGTGGCAGTTGTGATGAGAGCACCGGAAAAGCGAACTTGACTTTGGACTCTGTTGTCGAAGACGAGAAAAACGAGTTAATCGATGAAACCGATGCTTTCGATATAACCAAAAAGAAGTTGAGGAAAGTCTTGGGTTCTATTGATTTGATTACATTACCGGCTGTTCTGAGTGAGCGAACAGTGATTGACGGCAAACCCAAAGTCAACGCAATTATCAACATTTTAAAGGTATGTCTTCGAGGGCTGAGTAGTCGAAGTGAAGGTCTTGATCCGAACTAATTGAATGAATGGTTGATTGCAGTTACTTCTGGCCGAAGCCATAAATCTGCGGCACACGAGTCATGTGGTTCTACTGCACGAGACTCTGCGTAGTATTGAATCTCTGGACGAAAACTCGTTTCAAAAGCTGTTTTGGTCTCTGAAGGAGGACTACAAGAAGCGAACCGTTTATATCGCATACTTAACCCGTTGTCGGCAGCAGTTTCTGTCAGCACTGGCCTACTTCGAGAGCATACTCGAGCACATAGAGCGGGAAAAGTCGATTTGTTGGCAAAACCTGATCTCGATTTCCGTCAAACAATTTCTTGAGCGGAAGGAGAGGAGTGTTCAGGTCTTCCAAAAGAAGTTCCAGTCGTTGATGGCGGCGGACGAGAAGACCCAACTCGTCGACAAGTTTCTCCTCTTCCTCGAGAGTGCTCTCAACAGCGACAGCCAGTGGCAGTCGGCCAGTGAGGAGCAGATTGAACTGGCCAAGCAGGTGATGGAACGGCATGTGATGAGTCAGATATACATTCACGCGCTCTACCCGAATGGTGACGGAGATGTACTGCGCGACCAGATTCTGCTCCAACACATCCAGAATCTGGCCGTTAATATCACCCCAAATCACAAAGATCTTGGAATTCCTAAGATTTACCACTCGGAGAGTCCCTGGCCTTCAGCACAACACGAGATCTTTGCTATAGGTGCTCATAAAACTCCCCGGGATAAGGTGAAGTGCGTGGTTAAGTGCTGCACCAATATTATGAATCTGTTGAGTCTGGCCACCGACCGCTCTGTGCCCTCGGCCGACGACCTCATGCCGGTGCTGGTCTTCGTGCTCATCAAAGCCAACCCACCCTCTCTCCTGTCGACCGTTCAGTACGTCAACAGTTTCTACGACAAGCACTTCGACGGAGAGGACGCCTACTGGTGGACACAGTTCTGCTCTGCCGTCGAGTTCATCAAAACTATGGACTAAATACCGATTCGTCGATACTTTTTATGACAATTGTCACCAAATTACGCAAAATCTGTTAATTCTCTATATTTTTAATTATACAGTAATTATGGAAAAGATATTATATATTGAAATCATAACCCAATTAACGATCAGTTAAACAATTATTCATAAATTGCTTTATATTCTACAGTATATTATGTCTTATTTTTATAAATATAATAAAATAAGATTTTAATAAATAAATATATTTAATATTATATAACAAGAAAAGTTTGATACGAAAAACGCTTCGATTGCCGGTAATGAATCGATAGTGTTACATACGGTACAGTAGGTATTATACTGTACTCTCTATAAGTTATTTACGAGACTTAACCGTAATTTGAGTTACGGTTTGTCTGCGACGTAATGCCTGTTTGGATGTTTGGGTCACGTGTTTGGGATTGACTCGTCGTTATAGTAAACAAAAACAATAAGAGATTGGAATAAAAGTCATTGTTTTGACATTAGCTTACATTAGGTCTTACTCTGCAGTTGCAGTAACTCTACTCTACTCTAACTCAACAGTCGAGACACTGAAGAGTGTGAAGAGTTGACTGAATACTCATTTGAATCTATAGTTTGCTTAGATTGAGTCCAATGAGTCACAGATACAATCAAAGGCGGAGAACGAGGTCTTCGTGTGACTACGACAACGGTGCGGATCAGCTCAAGATCGTGAACGGCATCGCTTTGTATAGGAATAAGGTTTGTAGCGATGCTTTGGCAGGAGTGACACGTCTTGTGCACTCCATTGCGTCAACGATTGCGCCAATGGTTTGATTGAGTGATTGTCTGATCGCAGAACCACTGGTCAAACGTGTGTTCGGTATTGAAGCGGTTCCGGAATGAGTCGAAGTTCGCTGACTTCGAGCTGAGAGTAGAGAAGAGAGTGTTCGCTGTCCACAGAGTGATCGTAAGCGCTTCCAGTCTCTACTTCGAAGCCTTGTTTTCCAATGATTTGGTGGAAAAGGAGTCGAAATTCGTGGAAATCCGCGACATTTCGGCGAAGATCTTCGAGACATTACTCGAATACATCTATTCGGGAGAACTGGCCATTAGTGCGAACAATGTGCAGGAATTGCTTTCGGCGGCGAATCGGTTGCAGTTAACAGAGATTGTCTGCATTTGCTGTCAATTCCTGACCAAACAATTGGATCCATCGAATAGCGTCGGAATCCTTCGGTTCGCGGAATTCCATTCGTGTACTGCTCTCCGACTCGACTCCAGGCGTTACATCGAAAGGCATTTCGCGGAAGTCATCAAAGAGGACGAGTTCGCCGATCTGCCCAAAGACCTGCTCAAGAGCTTCCTCCGCAGCGAAGGCCTCAGTATAGACAACGAGTTCCAAGTGCTCGGCGCGACCGTCGACTGGATCCGCAAAGACCGACCGAATCGGTTCGAGCACTTCGACGAACTGCTCGACTGCGTCCGCATTCCTGTCATTCCTATCAAACAATTCGAATCGTTTATCAGTGAATGCGATGACGAAGAACTCAAGACACGACTTCATGCGCTCCTCCAGAGCCACAAAGCGGCCATTGATTTGTTTGAAACGAATAAGAAAATGAATTTAATTGCAATTAATTGCCATAAGAGCTCAGTCGACAACGGCTTCTACGACGTGCGGTGGCAGCCGAGGATCAACGCTCGCAAATATATTTACGTCATCGGCGGTGTTCACCAGTCCGGCCATCGATGGAACGACGCAAAGCCGGTAACTATTGCCGAAAGATTGGATATACTTCGCGGGCAATGGAAATCGTTGCCAACCCTTCAGTACCCACGCAGTTGTCATTGCGTATCCGTATTGAACGGCCAGTTGTTTGTGGCCGGAGGGGAATGCGATTCACTTCTATTGGATAGCGTCGAGGTCTACGACCCCCACAATAACGAGTGGACTAAAGGCAAGAGTCTCCGTCAGCCGCGCTCGAGCTTCGGTATGTGTGCTCTCGACTCACACATCTACGCTCTGGGCGGTTGGATTGGGAATCTGGTCGGAAACAGCATTGAGAGGTACGACGCGGTGAGCAATGAGTGGAACTTTTACGACAAAATGCCAGACATTCGGTTCGCTATGGGAGTGATTGCCTTCGAAGGACTGGTTTACGTCATCGGCGGCTTCAATGAGCAGAACCGGGTCCTCAAGAGTGTCTTCAGCTACAACCCGATTACTCACGAGTTCAAACATCTCTCGCAAATGGCTCAGAGCAGAGCATACTTCGGGTGCACTGTTCTGCACGGAATGCTCTATGTGGTGGGCGGCACGACCGACGGCACCTGTGCTCTCGCATCTGTCGAGCGCTACAACATTAGTGAAGTGAGTGTTGATGTGTTGCCTGAGTTTGTGGTAATGTCTCAATATGTTGTCATTTTTGCATTTAAGGACATGTGGTCTCGAGTGTCGGATACACCCGTTCCCCGAATCTCTTCGTGTGCCTGTTCTGTAAACGAGTGTCTATTAGTATTCGGCGGCCGGACGTCGGGCGACGAGTTCTCGATTTCGAATACTTTAGATTTGGTTCATATCTTTGATCCGGAATCCAATAAATGGAATGAAAGCATTCCATTGCCGACCAGTCGGTGCGAAGCAGCTGTGGCTGTCATTTGAGATATTGAACACTATTTTAATTATATTTTATTAATTAAATACCGAAATAATGATAACAATCCGTTATTATAATCATTGAGCGCTTAGTGAACGGTTCAACCGAAGAGTTTATGAATTAAAATAATATTGTTTTCGAAACCAATGTATTCGCAGATAGAGTACAAACAGTGATTCAACATATGTTCATATGTTTGCTTAGATTCGAGTATTTAACTCAATTCTCACAACGACTACAATATCTTTAATCGTTAGTCACGGCCAGAGTCGACAGTTACTGTAGTATCGGTTTGCTCCCTATGGCGGCAATCGGGGCCGGGAGGAGACAGTTTCACAAACAGACCATATCCAGATCATTTGACTAGAAATTTCTTCTTTCACAAATTTGTAATCTTGAAAAAAAATACTTGGCAAATTCTGTGATTAAGTATTTTAGCTTACAATTGGTTTTTTAAAAATTTTACTGCTTAATTTTATATATTTACACTGACCCAGCTAACTTAGCTTTTAATATTTATATAACTTAATAAGATTAAGCGTCAACTTGGTAAATTAAATATATTTGAAATGAGGTTCACACTTGGCATAGCCGGGAGTATTGTATATCGACTCTAACTGTTGTCTTTGGTTATCGCTAATTGAGTTTCAATTAAATAGAGAGAAAACGACAGTTTGGGAAAACATCGTAAATCAAATCATAATAAAATAAAACGTCAATTTAATTTGATTAGTGTTCGTCAGATTCGAGACACATCACTACCAGTGCTCTAAAATCGTATTCGTTTTTGTATTAATTGAAATCGTGACTAAAAATTCGAATAAAATAACCTAAAAATGTATTTCAAAGGTCAAGCAATTGTATTAATAATGCTTTCAATGCATTGTTTTCATAATAAAAATACTTAAATTCAATTCAATGCCAATATTTTTCAAACCATTCTCTCAAACAGGTCTCAAACGCATAACAATAGAAATATAATTTATCTGTTTTAATTAGTTAGTCGTGTAGATCGGTTACAATTAAGCTTGCTAATTTATCATTTTCGAAATAATTCTTTAATTTATTAAATGTTTAAATTAATTAATTTAATTGCAAAGAATGTAAAGTCAAACGAAATATTTCTAAAACTAGTGAATAGTGTACTGTACAATTGTAGAAGTGGGGTCAGAAAGAAGCCGTAGGAGAACGAGCCGCGGATCAAGCGATACCAGCAGGAGTGCTCAAGAGTATTGCACTTGGATTGCACTAGTATTGCGCGAGTAATACGTGAGAAAGAGATGGCATGACATGAGTTGTATCACAAAATGCAAATTTCACTTATAGTCTCATTTAGTCGTTGGTCTACAGTATTCGGTAGGTTTTGGCCGAACATCGTTTCAATACAAATAGTTTATATGTAATACTTATATAATAGCAAACATTTTTAGGCTCTTAGTGACGCGTATTGGGTGTCGAGCCGTACCTGTACTGCGAGTCAGGTTCTGCGGTTCACTTAGACTCGAAGCACAAAGTTTGGGAGATTTTGCAAAAACTAAATCAACTTTTTCTAACCAATTAAAGTATTAATAATAAGTTAGTCTTTAAGTAAAATAAATCAATAAAAACAATTCAAAATTGACTAAAGATGTGCCGATCGGTGAGATTACGGGTATTATTGGCAATACTTGTATTACGTGGGCTACTGATCTTTCTTCTTGGTAGTTTCCGATTTGCCATTTCTGGACAGTTCGTTTTTATTACTCGAGTCACTGCTTCCTTTGGCTGTAACAACAAATCATTCAATCATTTCCTCGATATCTCTAACGTTGGCTCAAGTCTTACCGCCGGAGATAAGGCGCGACAATGCGTCCCAAATGCCGCCGAAAAATATGGCGCAAAACAGGTTCTCAAACGGAATGAACGGATCGTGAATTCCCAACAGCATTGACGACAACTTGAAGTACACGAAGAATATAACGATTCCAAAGTAGACCAACGCGTGCGGCGCTGATATCCAATCCGTCTTCTTGTCTATTATGAAGATAATAGAGGCGGCGATACTGGCTTTGGTCGCACTGGCAGTTCAAAAGTGGTTTTAGTTTCGTTCGAATTATTGTTAATTAAGGCATTCATACAAAGTGGGCGACAGGAACTCAACCGCATTGGGCGTCCAAACCCCTCGCAGTGTTCGTTCGACAAGTTTGAGAAAAGCGGATCCATTGCCTGATATCGGAAATTAAGGTTGAATTGACGCTCAAGACAATGAGGTTATGAGTGACTGAGAGGAACAGACCTTTTATAGTGCCGATTATGATCATGATGAGAAAGCCGTTCGGATAGAGTTTGGCGGCGTGGACTACGCCGTCGTGCACTTTCTTGCAGCGAATCACCTCCTTGGCCGCACTGATGCCGAT
>JAQIXC010002535.1:0-10692 GCA_034697605.1 Metabelba pulverosa
AAATAAAAAATATTTTTGTAAACATAGCGTTAAATGCATTATAAATTAAACGCAATTAAAGCATTCAATTTGAAATTAGATCGCGATTAAAAAATTCCAGTCAAACCAATTTTGTGCGCAATCTATAAAATAGCAATCAGTCTATAAATACATTGAAAAATAGCAACAAAAGCAATAAATTTCACGTTTAAACTCCAATTACATTGTCCGACAATTTTATTAATAGAAAAATAACTTTTTTGAGATAATAAGGAAAAAATTTATATCTAATTAATAATTAGAACAAACACTTAATTATTGTTTAATACAAATCTCAAACAAAATCATAACTTAAAATACATCAAAACGTTTGGGTTTAAAAAAAATTAATATAAACATGTATAAACATGTTAAAAATATTCATCTCATAGATTCCACTCCAGAAACAAAACATTAAATACATTGTAAAGTAAATTATTGTTTAAACGAATAGAAATAAATTAGTGAACGAATTGAATGTAGCGATCGATGAAGTGTTTGACTGGAGTTACGAAACGACTGACCGACTCGTCTCTCACGACATAGTCGTTGATTGTATGGAAATGAATGATATTCGCAAAGTAGGGCTGAATTATGTCACAACAGGTGCGGAAGTGGTAGATGAGAGCGTCGGACGCGCGCACGTAGACGACGGGATGACTATTGTGTTGGCGATAGTAGAGTTTCCACACGTTATGGATACCCATCTGTGAGATGAGCTTCGGGTTGACCAGAATTGTCTTCGAGCGGATCTCGTGCGGCCACACCGTCTTCTGGCGGTTCACGTTCGCGATCAGCAGCGCATCGCCGGCTTTGGCCGCCGACTGCTGGTTGAACTCGTGGCAGACGAGCACTGTTGGCACCACCAGAGCGGTGGCCGCGCTCTGCGCGTCGGCGGACATAAACTCTTTGATTGTTCGGAAATTATATGGCATTAGGTATTCGTCGAAATCGACGTGGATTTGGATCTCATTCGAGAACCGGTACAGACAGTCGTGAACGGCGGCCAACTGGCCGTTCGCGTGGATCGTCGGCCGCAGTTCGCTGTTGTCCGGTATGACAAACGGCAACAGTTGGACGAATGGCAGCGATTCGAGCAGATCGAGCAGTGCGTGCGTCGACTCCGGGACTAGTCTTCGGTCGAAGGAGTCGTAGAAAACGATTTTCTCGATTCCATTCAATCGGTAATAGGCTATGAATTCGAGTAAATTAACTGAAGATATATTGCCATAAAGGGGTCGAACGCAGACGACCAGATCTTTGCTGACATTCTTCGGCGCGTAGTCCGTGGTGTTCACGATGTCGATGAACGCGGACTCGAGCGGTGGCCGCGAGTGGTCCGTCGCCGCCGACTTGAGTTCAATGAGTTGAACGCGAGTTGTGATCGGCTTTTGATCGAATAGTTTCGGTCGTTTGCACTGGACTTTGATCGCAGAGTAGTAGTAGTCGTGGCTTTCGGGCAGGTATTCGACGAGCGCTTCGGTGCGGACGCGGACCCCATCGCCGAATGCGCACAAATAGCGGTAATCCGCCGATCGGTAGCTATTGGTGTTGTGTTTGAAATCGTATTTCTCGGCAATCGGTTCCGCATTCTTCGCGAAACCAATCAAAACGATGTACTCATTGCTCGACTCGAACGCCGAATAGATGTAGAGATTGTCGGAAATGTTGGCGAAACTCGACCTCTCATTGCGAGTTGAGTGCGATTTCGGCCGCTTCTCGACACTCGGGTCGCGATTGCGGCGAAACGTGACTTTCGTATCGATTTGATGATTAGATTCCGTGAATTGTTGGCAAATATTCTTCAAAAACAGTTTGTTTTCGGAATTCGAGTTCAGAATAATTGTGTTTAAGACCAGAATCGACAGCAAAACCAACAGAATTAGCGCCAATAGTAAAAGTTTTTTGGAGACGAATAGCATAGCATTAATTGCATTACAGGTTTGAGATCACAATTGAATACAATTTTGACTAAATCTGAGCTAAATTGGCACTAATTTGTCGATTAGTTTCGCGACTAATGTCTAAAACATTGTTTTCAGTCAATGCCTAGGATTTGAAAACATAAACAAACGCTTAGTCTCTGTCTCTCAGCCTCTCTCAGGAATGTCAGGCATTTGGGCGACAGTGAGCGCCACCTCTTGGCCTCCAATGCAGTGAATGGTTTGAATATTGTGCGGAACCTATGGTTTGGAGCGTTCGGTTCAGTGGAGTTCAGTTGGAGGGGAACGACAGCACAGCTGCCTGTGTGTGGCCGATGACCGGTGTCGAGCAACTCGCCTGACATCTCGAAGCCGAGTGTTTGCGCGCCAACAGCCGACAGTAGCCCCAACTCGCCACTCGACTCCCAGTGCGCGAGTGTTGCACCGACTCTCCAGTCGAGCACTTGTAGGTTAGGTCAGGTCATTGAGATGGATGTGTGAGAGGAGGAGAGGAACGTGTTTTGCTGGCGCCGAGAGAGGGGCCAAACACTTGGGTAGTCGACGATCGCAGGAAAGTTAGCGCTCCGTTGCGATCGAACCGATTAGAGCAGTCGACTCGCAGTCAGAACTCTTCACAAACCGGTCGCACATCTCATCTCAAGTGAAATCTCAGCTTTGATTCACAGTTAGAGCCCATCACTCAGTCATACATTCCATTCGGTTCTCCGATTCTGTCATTCAATTCACAGTTACTTTCCATTTAAATCGCTTTTTAAAGAAACTTTTTCCGCAAAAAACGTACGTTTAGTTGGATTTTGGAAAATAAGTTCAAAAAAAGTAAAATTCAATTCCGGAAGAGATGTCGAAAATATTCTTTCGTTTGATTCCGTTCTGTATTGCCGTTGAATTCGTGTCGGCGTTCGTCGTATTGACTAATTCGTCGGAAAGCGTCGAACCGATCGATGCGATCGACTCGGCGTTGAGTGAAAACAGTTTCAACGAACTGACCGACTATTTCCTGAAGAGACACAAGCGTTCGGCGCTCCTGTCGTCGGGTTCGACGTCTTTGGAGGGCTCTATAGACCCGATGAAAGTCTATAGAGATCTCTACAAACGGTATGACACGAGCGATGACAGCGAGAGTAAAGCGCAGCGAAACGAGTGCCGGAAACGGCGGCTGCGGATGTGTTCGGCGCACTTGCCCTTCAATTCGACGGTCTATCCCAACATTATCGGCGATCAGTCCGAAGCAGAGGTCAACCAATCGATTCCGTTCTTCAATCTAATTGGCAAATCGGGCTGTAATAAGCGCTTGAAGCAGCTCTTGTGCACATTCCTGGAGCCGCCGTGCCATAACGGCCGACCCATTCCACCATGCAAGAAGTTCTGCCGGGTTGGGCTGGAAGGATGCGCCGAATTTATTCCCGCGACTCTCGAACTGTCGTCCGTTTTCGACTGCAGACAATACCCCGACTCAACCGACCCGACCGTCTGCGTGAACCTGGCGTTAGGCAACTCCTGCGCTCAGGACGAGTACCACTGCCCGGACCTGACCTGCATTTCGAAGCGATGGGTAAAGTGTTTGCATTTATACAGTAAGTGATTGTTTAGCTAACGATTTGTTTGCTCCGACAGGTGTGCGATGGCGTCAGGTATTCGCTTCCATTGAAAAGTTTAAACAAATGTTGAAAATTGTTTGTTCGCAGAGATTGCATATTCGCGGCCGACGAGGCCAACTGCGGCACTACTAACGGACAGTCGACTGGTAACTAGAATTTACGCCGAATTTGTTTTTATAATTTATGACAGTTTTGTAATGTACTTAATAAATTAATGTCAATTTATTAATTTAAACAGTTTGCTCATCTGAAGAGTTTGAATGCGACAACAAATGCGTTCCTCTCACCTGGAAATGTATGTTTAATTTGATTTATCATGACAATTTATTATGTTTGTATTTATGTTTAACATTTTAAAAATATAATGTGCTTTTAAATTAGGTGATGGCGATCGAGATTGTCAGGTATTAAATCTTAAAATTCTAGATTAATGCTTCTCATAAACATTATACATGCTAATTACCAGGACAATAGTGACGAGGCTAATTGCACCGTTCGACCACAATGCGGCCCCGATCGGTTCAAGGTTAGTTGATTAATATACAGTATAATCGCCGATATTCGCATAGATATAACACTAATTACTCGCTTCTAATTATTTAGTGTTTAGACGGCTTCGGATGTATTCCCAGGTAATTGAAAAATACGTTTTCGATATAAATATCCAATTCTTCTAATCACAGGCCATGACTGCAAATATGTATTATTTAATGCCTTTTCTAACTTTAATTACATAATTATCGATGCGTTTAATCTTCTCTATTAATCTAAATTTATTTCCCAAATATTCTAAATATCAAAACAGTTTTTACGCGTAAATTATCAACAAATAGATTGTATAATATTAGTATTCACTCCTTGGGCTGAAGATGCGTAAACGAGCATGCTTAAGTAAACTGCGGAAGTTTACCCGTAATTCCCAAATCAAATATTTTCATATCTTTCTCGCTTTGCTATAAAAAATTTTCAAGTTTAAATTTTTCTTTTCTCAAACATTTAACATATACTTTGTGGCTAGATTCTAAATTGCCTAACGAGTAAGATGCGTATATACATATTTAACTAGTTCAATTAGTGAATATGAAAAAAGTGTGTTTGAAATTAAGTAATTTTTAATTGAATTAATGATATTTTCGCAATGATTTGCATAATCAAGACGTTGGGTATGCGATGGCAAAGAGGAATGTCGGGACGGATCGTAAGTTTGTTAAACGCTTTGATTTATTTGATTCGATAATTATTTCTAATTTATTTGATTTGCATTTTCAGAGACGAAGTCGGCTGCTCGCAAAAGGGTATGATTAACATGCGTAATTGTGTAATTAGAGTAATTAAGCAGTGTACTGTATTAATTGTTGCGAACCAATTACCTGGATGGGCGATGTGCCGGCGCCAACAGAGTGTTCCCGGGGTGACTTCAAATGCGACAATGGGGTCAGTGCTCATTGATTTACGGCTCCCGTGTATTCATTTCGCATTTTTACACTCAATTCCGATAATAAATTACGAAATTATATTCAGATATGTATTCCAAACATCTGGAGATGCGATGGCGCCAGTGATTGCAAAGACCAGTCGTACGTAGACTCCGATATCTGAGAGAATATTCTGCGAATGTTTCGCACAATTAATCATTGATTGACTTGAAAGCGATGAACGCAACTGCGGATCCGTTAACTCGAATCAGTTGAGGCAAATGGTCGGCCTATCGAACGGCGCCGCCGGTCAGTCGGAAACGCCGGCACAACAGGCACCGCAGCCACAGCAGCCACAGCAAGCGCCGCCGGTCCAGCACCTGACTCACTCGCAGAATAGCGTTGTTAATGCATATCCGCAGCCGTACGACACCCACCGCTGGACTATGAGTTAGAATATCACGTCTCGAAGTTGTTGGCAATTTTGCAAATAAGTGCCATGTTGGTTTGTTTGTTTTTATATAATCACGCTTACAATTAATTTATTAAATTTAATTATTTTATAATGTTCAAGTTTCATTTAATATTGAGCTTATAATTGCAAAATTGTTTTGTTTTTCACTTAATCGTTGATTTAGTGTTTTATCAATCATTTCTGGTTTAAAGTGAAACCAATTAATAATTGCAATTAAAGCCAATTAAATGATTAATTTGTATTAATATGTTTAGTAAAAATTTTATAATTATTAATTGAGATATGATTTATGTCTGATAAAATAATGAAATACAATGTCAAATTCTTCGGAGATTATATAAAGATTATTTTTGTACAATATTTTTCTAAGCAAATGTAATATCAATAATTGGTTTCACTTTACATCACAAATCACACTAATTATGCATCGAAACACTCATTTCATATTTAATTTATCTAAAAATTTTGTAATTTTCAACTAATTATTGTTTTTTCGGTTTTATTTGATAAGAATAATCGATTAAGAGATATGACTGACAAGTGAATTAATGATAGCATAGTTTTGATTGTATTGCATATATTCTATGTATAAAAACGGGAATCTGTATTAATTGAATAGTTATTGTTTCAAATAAATATATTTTTGCCATTCAAACCAATGTTTTCGTATGTACTGTACAAAATTGAACAGTGTAATACAAAAAAGCGCACAAAACGATGAGCTCATGCGAGAGAGCGGAGATTGCGATGAGTTTCGGTTAATTCAATTCAAGGTAAAAGCAATCATACAATCACTCGAGACAATAGTTGTGCGCCGTATACGCCATACACTCCTCTCCCCCTCTCCTCTCCCATTCCCCACTAAATAGTGTAAAAATTTTCGTTAATTGTTGAGATTTTTTGCTTAATAAGAATCACAGTTTTGTAGATTTATTTTATTGATAGCAAAGCAAATAACAATTTGTGATGCATTTCTTCAAACTTAATGTTTCAATATTTTTAAGTTTAAAACAAATAGTTTTTTATTGTCCGCAAAAATTTTCCTTCAAATCTTTTTATCAATCATTTACAAAATGTGCAATGCATATAATATTCGAAAAAATAGTTTGCTTATTGAAACATTAAATGGTAATGTAAATTGTGTTTGCATAATTTAGCATTGTTTTAAGCTTATATGTTAAGAGCATGTTGGTTTTGAAGTGAAATCATGCAGTGTTTGACATTTAAATTAGATGCGCTTGAGTTGACCGAATTAATACAATTATTAATTGATTGGTAAATAGCATTTGATTAAATACATGTTTGTTTTTATGATTATTTTTTATAATTTGCATTAATTTTTTGTTTTCGTGTCTATAACCTCTACCACTCGTTAATCTACAATTACCGCTCACTTATGCCAACAGTCAAAAAAGAAAAGTTTATACATGTTAATTGAATTGGAAATAAATTTAAATATTAATAATTTAATGATTATTATTATGTTTGAAAACCAATTAAACATACAGTATATAAATTTTACAGGCAGTATGTATTTATATATTTGACAAAACAAATAAGTTTAAATTTAGCAAAAACAGCAAGCTATTTTTTCTTAAAGCCCTGTTTGTTCCAATTATCAAATTTAGCAAGATTAGTGTCGAAGAACTGCGGCGACTGTTCGCAGACGACGTTGTAATGCCAGTCACAGACTATGTCTTTCTGACTGAAGAGTAGGTTTTCCGGACAAACGAATGACGCCTTTCGACCATCAGGTGTGCAAACGTGGAAGACCTGCAATGAATGCTAATTTAGTTAATTGTGCGAAAAATAAGACAATTTAATTAAAGCATGTTTTTTATCTTGATTCAAATTTCAGGGACTTTAAGTAAATTTGACAATAAAATAAAACAGTTATATTTTGAGTAAGTTTTTATAATCTTAAAAATATTATTTTTGTTTTAACTTTATTTTAAAAAATACTCTTATAAAAAAGCAATAAAAACTATATACTGTATAGAATTTTATCACATGTTTTAAATTTGTTTATACTGTATATCTCACATGTAATTTACTTTTATATCATACGTTAAAAACTAAAACTAAATAAATAATAAAATATTTTAAACTCATAACTAACTAAAAAATTTTAAATTTATGTAAATTGCAGAATTAAACTCAAATTATCTAGAACAATATTTTTTAAATAATTCAATTTGGCAATCAAAACATTTATAATTTATGCTAATTCTCACGTCTTATGTGACGCGCATTTAATTTAAATAAAAAATCATTTAATTAAAAAACAAAACTATCAAAAATCAATAACAAACAAAAAGTTCACATATTTTGTTGTTTGGCTTACTTTGCATTTAAGCTCAATGTCTGCGAAATAACCAAAATATCTGAGATTTTCGCATTTGAATGCAATGTTCGAACGATTAGCAGCGATCACGACATTCGAAGTTCGGGTCAAGTTCTGCAAACCGGAAAAGTGGCGCAACTGGCGGGAGGGCGACAGGTCCTGGAAGGCGGAAAAGTTTTGGCCAAAGTCGTACGGAGCGATGTGTCTTGATACATTCGACAAACTCGAGAAGTGCTGGTTAGCTAATTGCAAGTCGTTTCGCGCGAAGTTCCGAAACGTGCGATAGTTTCGCGATATGTTTCGCGAATTGATATTCGTATTGCTATTGAGTTGTTCGACGTTTGTGTTATAGAACTTGCGATTGTGTGCACCGACTGTCCGCTCAATCGGCGGCTCTTTTCGTAGTACTGTTTGCGTTATGTTGTTGTCGTAGCCGTAGCCGCGGTTCGGGAAGTCGACCGACGATCGCCGTAAACCGAACGCAAACCTGTCTTTTATGCGCTTCTGCGGTAACGGCATGGAAGTGGTGGCCGCGGTGGCTGCCGTGTCGTTCGGGCCGGGCCACACGTGCGGGTTGTATATTGTGACCGCCTTTTCGAAAAGTATCGGCTTCTGAGAAGTCAATTAAGCAATTCATTGGAAATTTTAGTATTGTTTGGGTTTATCGAGTCGTGACATGCAATTGAAGAAATAGTTTTAAACCAATTTGGGATAGAATTGCACAGTTCTAACGCAACTGTAAATTAGTTAAGCAAATAATTAGATGCACTTCGGCGTTGAAAGCACTTTATTAGCGATTAACGCATAAATCATAATTGAAATTCGCTTCCGATCGCTAATTTACAGCTAATAAAAAACTTTTATATTTAACTAATTTTTATTTTACTTTTTAAAATTTCCAAACACTGATGACTTCATTTGAATGGCTCAATAAAATTTTATAGCTTGGTAATTTATAAAATTGTATAAGGAATTAAAAATAAAAGATTGTTTAAAAACTTACATTTGTCGCTACATTAACCTTAAAATAGGTTTTATGAAAATCGAAGTGAAGATCGTTTTCATTTGCATTAATGACATTCAAAACTAAACAAATTTTTGCGAAAATAAAAGCATTAAAACACAATTTAATACATAATTACAATATTTATAACAAAACAAATTGTTATTATTTCGCTGCAAATAGAATACCTTTCAAAAGGAGAAAGCAGTTAAAAAACGAGTAAACTATTAAAACTTTCATTTAGTTTTGATAAACACATTAAATAAAAAAATAATACAATTAAACACTCCTTTGCGAAGATCTCATTCAAATGAACGGCAGAACACAAATGAATTGATGGTATTATTGATTAGAAAATATCATGAGAAATTAAGAAAAAAATTTTGCCAAAATGTGACATCAATTCAATGACATAACCGTCAGTGACGGGGAGAGAGAGAGTATGAGTGCGAGAGAGACGAGAGCTCGAGAGAGAATGCGAGAGAGAATGGAAATGATTCTAATCAGAAATGTCTTAAATAATAATAGGAAAATCACATCATTAATAAAAGATGATAATAGACATGTGTGTGCATCGCAGCTCTATTGTCATTGCTAAATTAATAGGCAATCAGAAAAATAAAGACGTAAACCTAACGCGCATTTCATTATTTCCTTGTATTTCCATTTTATTTATGTCAAAAATGCCGTTTTGTTTATACTGTGTATAAAGTCTACGCAAAAAACTTTTGAAACTTTTTTTGTTCTGCTGTTTTGCGTTAGACTTCTTCAGTCGTTCGGATAGTTTCGTCGCATTCGGAGATTCTCCGCACCTGAAGGGCAGGAGTTTAGTAAAGCATAGGCAGCGGATAGGGTGAGCCCGAAATATACATCAAACAAACATGTTAATTTAAGATGTGCGTCTTCAAACTCCCTTTGCTCGTTACACTGTACATTTGCGCGAATTACCTTCAAAAAACTGAACAATCAATTAAATTTTTGTAGCGAAAAATCTGATTCAAAAATTGCATTTTTATTTAATTATATTTCAACAAAAAGGAATCTTAAAATTTATTGACAGACATAAAAATACTTTTGTTGGAAAAATAAGAGAAAAAAAGTTATAATTGTTTGAAATGTAATAAAAATATTTTTTTAGACACTTTTACAAAATGAGCTATAAAAGTAAATTCTAAAAATGATGAATGATAATTACATAGGTTGACGTTGTTCTTTTCGTATGAATATAAAGTTATGATGTTACTTTCGTATAAAGTTATGGATTACAAAACTTGTGATGATTGTTGCCCAATGCTTGATTGCCAATTATTCTCATTTACCATGTATGATTATGATCTTGCCAGGTTTTCTCTTGGTGCCGGGCCGGTAGATGAGGATGGGCGGGGAGTTGACGTTCGTGACGAGTATGACTTTGTCGGCCGCATACCCGTCCACCAGCGGCTCATATATTATCAAATTTGCCAATAAAAACATAAATGCAAAAACGAATTGCACTTTTTTCGATAACATGTCTAAATTTCACTTTTTTGTTCGCCACCAAAAACTTATCTGTAATTCCAAACCAAACCGTTTACAAAGTACTAACTTCTAAACTATAACTTCGACTCATTTATCAACAGTTTGTCTCCCATTTGAGTCTAAGTTTAAAACAAACAAAAAATTTGAATAAAAAAATTGAATGAAAAACTGGAATATATTTCGAGAAAACTTTCTTCACAACCAATCTATCGTCGATTAGCGTAAATTGTGTGAAATTGTGAGTTTGTATTGTGTTTACGCTTTGACTGCTATTTCGGTCAATAGTTGTGTTACAAGTGTTGGAAAATTGAAAATTAATATCAATTCTGACTGAGAGAGTCATTTCATCATATTACTTTTTCGGTGATATGCTCGGGG
>JAQIXC010002536.1:0-10690 GCA_034697605.1 Metabelba pulverosa
GATTCTTCTCAATGAAGTCGAACACCGATTGCATCGCCTCTTCGGTTCGGCCGCAGATGTGGACAATGCGGGGAATAATGCCGGCGATGTCCAGACTGTCGGCTGTCGGCAGCTTATAGTTCGGCGCTAACAACACGTGTACATTGACACCACCGACGCCGAAGTTGTTGATACCGGCCATACCTAAATAGATTTATGCATTGTAGTTTTGCATATTAACTGTACGATAATTTATAATAAAAATAAAATTATGATAAAAACTTGGTAAATTTGCGTATTCTTAATTACTTATCTAGCTACATAGTTTATTAATTGAAACTTACTTGTACTTACATAATTGTACCAAAATAAATTTATGCAATGTAGAATATATATGACTTTTTTTTGTAAAAACTATACTTAGAAACTTTATATAAGTTACATATTGTTTTGCATAGTTTGTCTAATTCATATTATCAAATATTAAGCCTTTTGTATAAATTTAACTGTGTGAATTAGATTCTAAACTATTGTACCAGGTTCATATTTGATGTTAGCAGTGTTCGGATACAGAGGAGGACAGTATTCGGCGCATTCATCTTTGACCGTGGTGAGATTCAGATTAGCAGGCAGCATTTCGTGTTCGTACGCGAGCAGCACTTTGATCACCGACGCCGCACCGCTCGCACCTTCCGTATGCCCGGTGTTACTCTTGAGTAGGCCGAGCGGGAGCTGTTCTGTGCGCTTCGGTAGCTCACAATAAGCATTGTAAATTGCTTTCACCTCCTGCGTGTCGCCAACCTTGAAACATTGTGCATTGTTAGTTTAGAAACATATTTAAATTCAAATTAAATTTTCAATATCAATAATTAGATATTTTTTTAGCATTATACAGTAATAGCATGTCTAATAAATTAATCAATTGCAAAATAAACATAACAATTATTGCATAGTTAAATAATACACCATAATTTCAGATTGCCCGCATGTATGCATACTGTGTGCATACTGCAAAAATAAATAAATGTTGCCATGTTAAATTATAATAATATGTTAAACCATATAATAACCATGTTAAACAAATACGTATATAATAATATGAATCTAAATTCTTGCAAATAATTAATCAATTAAAGTAACATGCTTACTTTCGTAGCAGTACAATGCGCTTCGAACAGGGTAAGTTCGAGTGGATTGATCTTAGCGTCGGTGTACGTCATGACCATCAGGTCCTTCTGCGCGTCGGTCGACGGGAAGAACATACCGACCGTTTTGCGCCCGTCCACGTTGGACCGGGAGGCGAGCACCGTCGCGTAGATGCGCTTGGCCGTGCCCCGGCGCTGCAGCAGCACCAGAGCCACGCCCTCCGCCTTGATGATGCCGTCGGCGCTCTGGTCGAGCACAGCCGACACACCCCGAGACGTCGCCATTCCCACCTCCTGTTGCATATGAACGATGTACGGCTCGAGCGTCATATGCGTTCCGCCGCACAGGGCGTAGTCGATGTTACCTGGCACAAACAAAATTGATAATGCTATTTACAAATGTAGAAAAATTATGATTAATTTTACAAATAAATATTAATTGATTATACTGCGCCCATGTGTGTACACCTGCATGTACCTTGTACAAATTGGGATAAATCTATTATGCAGAATTTTCTTATAAGTATGAAATAAAAGCATGAATAAAATTATAATGTATAGTATAACTTATGTATTGATATTTAAATATGCACTATTTATTTGCTTGCTGAATTTAGTTACCCAGTTTCAAATCATTAACGGCCAGATTTAACGCGGACCCACTGGCCGAGCAGGCGGTGTCGACAACCATCGACGGGCCCTTAAAGTCGAATACGAAGGAAATGCGGTTCGCGTAGAACGACTTCAAATTGCCCATGGTAGACATCATCAATTGCTGCTTGGCAAACATCGTGTCCGGCTGCAGCACTTCGGGATAGCCGTCGGTCATTGAGTAGATTGAGATACCGACGTAGACGCCGGTGCGACTGCCGCACAGTGTTTGCGGGTTTATACCTAAATAAGTTAGTAAGTTTTTATCTTGGCAAGTTTGGTAGTTGTATTTTTTAAACTAGTTTAAATCTAGTACCGGCGTCGACGATGGCCTCGTAGGCGACCTCGAGTAGGAGCCGCGCCTGTGGGTCCATATCGTCGACCATCTGCTGCATGAGTCCGAAGAACAAGACATCGAATTTGTCGTAATCCAGAAGTTTGCCCATTCGTGACGACATGCCGTAGATGTCTATGCGATTGGAATTATTTGATTTTAAACAACATCTTATATATGTTTGTATTAAATATTATTTAAAAATAAATATAACTGTTAGGTTGTTTCGTTTATTTGATAATTATTTAACTTATTATGTTAGTATTATGAAGATCGTAAAATATTTTATTCTAATAATTACATAATAGTAAAATAAACTCGCATAAAATACATGTAATTTAGAATTAAACTTAAATGTATAATGTAAGTGTAAATTTGAAAAAAAACGTAAAATAAATATAAATAAAATTTGAAGCAATATTAGCATGATAGTTTAATGACAGTTAATATCAGTGTTATAATAATTAGTTGATATTTAGTATTAAAGTATTGATTAATTAAAATAGGCTTAACCTCTGGGCCAACGCGAGTCGTCTTCGGTAACCATATCTACATTCTCGTAGAGATTCTTCGCGAACTCATCCGAATTGTCGGACTTCGGGAACCGACAGCCCATTCCACTTATCACCACATCATCTGCTGATTCGGTAAACATTTTAGTTTTATAACAAAAAAATCTATTTAATACTTATACAGTTTGTAATTTCAACAAATTACTAATTAGCCAATTTCACATATGAATGGTCAGTTGACATTTAGCTAGTTTATATAGACTAAATCTAGCCTTGTATTTGAAATAATTTAAATATTAATGCACTTTATAACTTTTAGTTAAAAAATACCCTGCTTAATAAACAATAGTATATACATAATTGTAAAATATGCAATAAAAATGTTTATTCATATATTTTTGTAATAAACAAGCTTGCTTAAATTTCTAAGTTAAAAATTAACTATGGCGCCAGTATACAATTTTTACAGCTACTGGCGCTAAAATAGGCCAGTATACAATTTTTATTTTAGCAATCATAAAAGTTGCTAGCGAGTTTTTAATATAAATATATCTTATCGCTAACAACTTCTATATAATTTAAAAATTGACTTGATAATATTGATTAACAAACAATATATTTAAATATTGTTTACTATGTGTAATAAACAATGTAATGCATGTTACAGGAGAAATAATAAATATTCATGGATATAAAAACACAATGCTAAAGCATACTTTTAAAGAATTTTATAAGATGCAATTTTTAAGCAATTAAAATTATATAATTATTTATTTGTAAGAACATGCTAATTGTTTACGTCAAAATTATAAATTTTTAAGTATTATAACAATAAAACTTGTTAAATTTTACTTATTTATTTTTAAGAATGTACATATTTGAAAACGTATGAATTTATAAAAGATTACTACCTTGCATATTAATTTATTTACAATACAATGTTTATTAACAGCTAATATATTTAAAATTAGTAAGAAGAAATTTTACCCAGTATTTATAAAGCTAATTTTAACAATTTAGCAATATACTATGCTTTTAACTCAATTATATAATTTTAATAAAACTTTATTTTTAACAAAAATAAATTTATTCTAATCCAGCAAATATTAATCATATTAAAATATACAAATTAATTGTATAGAAATTCTTTACTACACTGTAGCATGCATAAACAGTATTGTATAACTATTCTATTATTTTAAATAGTATTATTAATATATTCAATAGTTACACATTACATGTCAATATAACCCGTTTTTATATTGCACAAATTGCAGTAATTTCAAACATTAAGCATTGTCATTTAATTCATTAAAAACACATTAAATCTAGTTTGCATTTATTTAAATTTTTTATATATCTTTTTAATTATTTCTGATAAAATCCCCCATATAACATGATTTTTAATTTTTGTAAAAATAATATAAATGTGTAAAAACATAAAAGTAAAAAACGCACGTATTATATAACCTTGATATAATCAATAAATATCAAATACATAATACAACTTTAATTGCACATACTGTACTTGCGGCATTTAATCATAAAATATATTATTTAATTAATTTAATCATAATTTTGTCACTTGCTAATCTCTCCTATGCTATAAAATGACAGCAAATGACAAAATTATAGATAAATAAATTAAATAATATATTTTATAATTAATTAATTATTTTATATAAAATATAAAGTAAAAGTTTCGATCTTTCATTGAAATTTTAGAGAAACTTTCATCTTAAAAAATAAATTTCGGTACTGTATTATCTTTTCATGTTATATTGCATAAATTAACCGTACTAATACTAAAAGTACTGATATGTAACGTTGGGGACACATAATAGAACTGAATTAATCATGTTAAAATTAAAATATACCGTACATATTTTCATAAGTTTATATACCATGTAAAAAATTCTCACTATAGCATGTATCAATAGTATTGTATAATAATATAATACAATATTACAATATAATACAATATTTTAAATAGTATTTTCAAAATATTTAATAGTTAAATCTCGTTTTATACCAACAAGATTAATAGTATTTTAATTATGACATAATTCGCAATTTACATTCAATAATCTATTTTATTGCATTAATTGCACTAATTTCAAACATTGCGCATTGTCAATTAATTCATTAAAAACACATTAAAATTAATTTGCATTTAATTTTTATATTTTAATTATTTTATTTCACTCTATTTAATCGTGATAAAATATCTTCCGCTATATAACATTATCTTTATATAAATTATAAAAAAACAATATTATTATTTTAAAATGTTTTAAATAAAAAGTGAAAAATGCTCATATTATATTACCTTGAAATAATCAAAACATATCTAATGCATAAAACAACTTTTATTGCGAATAGTTGCTAAATTCTAAAACTAATATCCAGTACTCAAAACTATGCTGATTTAAATAATCACTGAGCAATTGATGAATTTAATGAGTGCTCAAAACCAGTTTGTTTTAAGTCGCGCATACAATTAAGCTGCATATATTTGGGAGAATAATAAAAAAGAAAGTATTATTTATTCAAATAATTTTCTGCTTGATTTCAGCGATACTTTCCTTGTTGAATCAAATGAGCAAACTAACACAGTATAAATATACGAAAACTAGCAAGTTACAACTTTTTCTAGCAATTTCAAACAATGTTTTGGAGTCGAAATATCTCGTCGAAAAACAAAGCGGTTTTAATCACTGGTAAGTGTTAACTGTTTTACATATAATATGGATATAATTTAAAATTAATATTTAAATTAAATAAAATTAAAATTTCTTGCTTAAAACTATAATTTTTACATAGTATACATATTTGTCTGTTTTTAATTTTGATATCAAGCAAACGTGTTTACTTTATACAGCTTAATAGTTATAATTTCATAAAGATTAAATAATTTTTACTATAAATTATCATAACTATAAGATTATTATTATGCTAAGCAGTTTAATATTAATTATAAATAAACATTATAAAAATAATTTTGTATAATAATTAGTATTATTTTTATAATCTTGCTAACAAGTTACAATATAGTTTATTAATAAATCTTTATAATACATTATAATTAACTCATTATTTATAATCATGCTAAAAGGCTGCGACTCGGGCTTCGGCAACCGGTTGGCGTTTCGGCTAAACAAGAAGGGATTTCGCGTTTACGCGACAGTACTCGACCCGAACAGTGCGGTTGCGCTCGACCTGCAGAACAACTGCGCTTTCGGCGACCAAATGCTTGTCTTACAGATGGATGTGCGCGACGAGCAGCAGATCGCTGCCGTCTATGAGCGCGTGCGGCTTGAGCTCGACGGCGCCGAATGCGCGCTCTGGGCGATTGTGTGCAACGCCGGCTACTTGAGCTACGGTCACTCCGAATGGGGCCGAATGGACGAGTTGTGTCAGGTGTTCGACGTCAACGTCTTCGGCGTCGTTCGGGTGACGCGAAAGTTTCTGCCGCTTCTTAGGCCAGCGAAAGGTACTGTACACTAGTCGCGCATATTTCGCATATTTTTACAGTTTATTTAAAAGTTATTGTTTTTTTTGGCTAGCTTATTTTAATAAATTATGACTATCTATAAATTAAACATCTTATATATTTGGTTTATAATTTATGTAAGTAAAAGGTAAGGTCTTTAATATCATCTTTGCAATTTTTATAACAAGTTATGACTATTTTTAACAAAATATTCTGAGAAGTATCATTTAGCTTTTTGTGTGTCATTTTTGTAAAAATTGGTTCTTGATATTTTTGTAGCACACAAAAAATACAGGAATTTATAATTTTTCCTAAGTTAGTAATGAAAAAATATTTTGTGTTAATTTATACAAGATAAAGTGAAATATACTTAATAGTTTTAGCATAGATTATTTTATTTAAAATAGCTATTTTAAAATTATAATTTAAGCAGTAATTATTAAATAATTTATAGCTCTAATCTTTTTATAAACTAAATTTAATAATAATAATTATAATCATGGTTTTTAGTATATCAATAATTGTATAAATTAATTTTATTTTATGCATGCTTAATGTTTAAAATAAATTAGTAGTAATTAAATTAATGTTTATACTAATGAATTAGTAGTACAGCAATTAATATATGATAATTACAATCTTGTTTATAATTACAAAAAAAAACATTGTTTATAGAAATTGTTTTGAATCAAGGCTTAAAATATACAGTACATTTTCATTAAATTATTCATGCTAAATTATTTTTTTTAATTAGTAAACATCACATCTTATACTAATATTTAAAACATAAAAATAACTATCTAGTTTATTTAACAACTAAAATGTACATGATGATAGAAAATAAGCATGTAACTTTTATAGGGCGTGTGGTAATTACGGCGAGTCTCGGCGGCCGCATAGCAGTGGACAATCTGCCCGCGTATTGCGCGTCAAAGGCGGCGATCATCGCCTACGCGGACGTACTTCGGCGCGAACTGCGTAAATTCAGCATGCACGTTTGCACCATCGAACCGGCCCTGTTTAAAACCAATATGTACAATGAAGCAATAAGCGCACTTGAGAGGAGCTGGATGAACACCGACGAGTCCGTTCGCAGCGTTTACGGCGATAGCTATTATAATAAGCATGTTAAATTATTAAAGCGCAATATGAAACTAGGAATGGGCAGTGCTAATCTCGACATCGTGGTCAATTGTATGATCGCGGCGGTCGTGCGCCGATCGCCCGACCGCAAATATACCCCGCTCAATTCTATCATGTTTAATCTTGGTCTGCCGTTTATACCGGTTACGCCGCAATGGGTTATTGATCTCATTTTTATCATGTTTGATAACACAAAACCAGCATTTGCTAAAAAGTAGCTTTTATTTTATAATGATTATGTTTTGTTATTAACTGAAAATTATTACGCAGGGTAAAAAGTTATTGTAAAGAACAAATATTGCTGAATATCTTGATACTTCTTTAACTGATTTTGGAATTTATTAAATAAAAATTTTTTAAATGTTGCCATGCAACATTTCACTTTATATTAGTCAAAATTTTAAAAGTTATTAATAATGTTTTAGTAAATTCTTAAAAATATGCAAAATATATTTTGGGATAATTCGAAATTAAAAGTTTTAGACTGAGAATCAGGTAAAGTTTACTGTTCGACAATTATCATGTATATATTTGTATCTTTTCGGAAGGCGAGTATTAAATATAAATAATAAAAACAAACTATATATGCATAAGATTTTTATAAAATAAAAAATTTGCTCAACTTTTTTACTAATAATCCCAGTCACTAATAACTATTTTAATTAATAAATTTTATGATGTTTAGTTTTGAGTGATGTTGTGGTAAATAGATTAAGAATATAAAAAGATATGATAAAGGTTCATAATATAATAGAAATAAAGCTGGGACTTCTGGTAGATGTAGCGAGTTCATATTGAGCACTTTTGTTTTAATTTTGAATATTTATAATAACACTTTTTTGCAACAATAGTATACAATAGTATTTTGTACAGTATAATTATTATATTCTAAATGAATTGACGTCAATCAACAAATTGTGCAAGTTACATGTTTTATAATGTATCAAAATTGTACCGAAATGAAAAACAACATTAATGATATATAGTTAGTGATCATTATTTTTTTTACCTTGTAGTTTTGCCAAATTTTTAATACAAAAATAATACCATAAGATTGTAGCATTATTTAATGCTAGTGTTAGAACTACAGTATATGCATGGTAAATAGTTATTTTAAAAAATTGCATAGATATTTTTATATAATTAACTCATTGATATGATGCGTAATTGAATTTTGTGTATAATTTGTTATTAAATTGAAGAGTTGCTATTTAAAACAATGGCCAGACGTAGAGGTGAAATTATGATTGCACATGTTACACAGCCACAAATGAGTATTTAAAAAAAATACTGTGTAGTTAATTCCTACTATTACTGAAATTGAGCATTATTTTTATATGATTAAAACTTTTGCAAAAACATTAATGTATTTCCAATAATTTGATCAAGGTTACACAAAAGTACTATTGCAAAATTACTATTGCCCAAATTATTATATATATCATCTCTTCATGTTATATTACACTAAACGATAGAGTATTAATATATAGCGTTAGCAAGGCATAATATTTATAAATATGTTTTGGAACCGAAATATCTCGCCGAATAACAAAGCGGTTTTAATCACTGGTAAGTGTTAATTGTAGCAAAGAATATACAGTATATAAATACAGGTATTATCTTATAATTAAGCATACATGTTTACTTTATACTGTAAGTTTAGTAAATTTTTTAAAAATTATATAAAATTTTCACAAACATAATATAAATAATGCAATGATTAAAATAAGTGTCAGTTATTATCATGCTAAGTTTGCTATACTATAAATTAATAAATACGAAAAAATAGTCTCGCATAAAATAATATTCCGATCATGCTAAAAGGCTGCGACTCGGGCTTTGGTAACCGATTGGCATTTCGACTAAATGAAAAAGGATTTCGTGTTTACGCGACAGTACTCGACCCGAACAGTGCGGGTGCGCTCGACCTGCAGAACAACTGCGCGATCGGCGACCAAATGATTGTCTTACAGATGGATGTGTGCGACGAACAGAAGGTCGGCGACGCATACAAGCGCTTGTGTCTCGAGCTCGACGGCGCCGAATGCAAGCTTTGGGCGCTTGTGTGCAACGCCGGCTACTTGAGCTACGGTCACTCCGAATGGGCGCAAATGGATGAGTGCTATCACGTGTTCGACGTTAACGTCTTCGGCGTCATTCGGGTGACGCGAATGTTTGCGCCGCTTATTAGGCAATCGAAAGGTACAGTCGTTTTGAATATTTCGCATATTTTTATATTTTATGTATTTATAAAATAGTAATTATTATTATTTTAACTTAACTACTAATAAAGTAAATAGTTTGCTTTTAATTTATGCAAGATAGAAATCAGTATTTAACATGAAATTGATATTAATTTAGAAAATGATAAAAATTTATTATCATAGTTTATTACGTGATAAAAATTGTTGAAAAATTATTAATAATTAAAATTACAAAATAAATTTTAATTGTGCAAGTTTAAAATTTATTAAAATGATAAATTTAGTTTTCTAAATTATGTAAAAATATATTTTTAATGAATAAATAAATTAAAATAATCTTACTGGTAAAACATCTTGCCACTATTGTAGGGCGTCTGGTAATTACGGCGAGTCTCGGCGGCCGCATAGCAGCGGACAATATGGCCGCGTATTGCGCGTCGAAGGCGGCGATCATCGCCTACGCGGACGTACTTCGGCGCGAAATGCGTAAATTTAGCGTGCATGTTTGCACAATTGAGCCGTCACTATTCAAGACAAACATGTACCATGGTGCAATCAACTCGCTCAAGCGGAACTGGACGCAAACGGACGAGTCGGTGCGCCGCGTCTATGGAGATTGCTATTACAATCAACAAGTTCAATTGTTAAAGCAAAATATGAATATGAGCATGGTTGGCGAGAATATTAATATCGTGGTTAATTGTATGATTGCGGCGGTCATGAGCGGATCGCCCAATCGCAAATATAAACCGATTAATTTAACCATGCTTAATCTTGCCGTACCTTTTATACCAATTATGCCGCAATGTTTAATTGACAGTATTTTAAGCATGTTTGATGACACACAACCGGCATTTACGCAAAAAAAGTTTTTGTAATTTTAGCATGTATGTATATTAAGTAAAATGCAATTTTTTACATTTTTAATTATGTTATGCTATGTTATTTAAACTAACAGGTAAAATTGTGGGGCCAAGCAGCTAACGTCGGCAGCTAGCCTGCAATATTTTATTCAAAATTAAATATGCTTCTATTGTAATTTAGAAAACATTAAATAATTGTACTTGCCCAGTGATAGTTGTACTTGACAAGTTGCCCAATTGTACTTGACAAGAACTATCAGGATTTTTAAAATAAACTAATTTTTAAAACATACAGTCATTCAAATATCATTCTAGATTTTTTATTTGCCTGCTATTTCAACATGCTTAATTATTTTTTAAAACCCT
>JAQIXC010002537.1:0-10687 GCA_034697605.1 Metabelba pulverosa
GAGTGTCGACCGAAACGCGAATGTCTTACTCCTCGAAGCGGGTGGACCGCAGAGTGCGCTCTATAACGACATTCCCGGCTATTCTGCGAACGTAATGCCCGGCAATGCCAACACTTGGCAGTACTATAACGAACCGCAAGAAATCGGTGGAAAACTGGTCGCAAACGGACGGATATATGAGCCGAAAGGGAAGACATTGGGCGGCAGTTCGTCACACAATGGGATGTTCTATAATAGAGGCAATCGAAAGGATTTCGACAATTGGGTCGAAACGTACGGTGCGATCGGTTGGGGTTACGACGAAGTGCTACCGGTTTTTAAAAAGTTTGAGAACAATACGGATCCGGAGATTGTGCGCCGAAACCCGCGATATCACGGCGTCGGCGGTCCGGTCCAGATATCAACGCCACGCGAAGTACCGAAAATATTAAAATTATTTCGGAAGGCGTACGAAGAGTTGGGGTTTCGGGAAACCGATGTCAATGGCCCGAATCAGACCGGGTTTATGAATTTGCAGCGATATGTCGATTACAAAGGCCTTCGATCGCAAGCCGGCAACGCCTACGTCGACCCGAACCCACATCCGTCGCGTCTGCATATCGTCTGCAAAGCACTTGTCGTCGAAATCCTATTCAACGGTTTGACTGCAATCGGCGTTCAGTTCATACGGAACAGCAAATCATATAAAGTGTTCGCCGATCGGGAAGTCGTCATATCGGCCGGTAATGTAAAATTGATTTAATATAAATTATTATAAATTAAATTATTATGCAGTTTAAGTAAACTTAACAAACTATTTATTAACTAAAGGTGCGATCAATTCGCCGCAACTATTAATACTGTCGGGCATCGGACCGCACGCGCATCTCGAGTCACTGGGTGTGCCGGTTAAAGTCGACCTACCCGTCGGCGCCAACTACCACGTCCACCCGTGCGCTTATATCAATTTTATTGCAAACACGAGTTTTCGGGCGCCAAAGGCCGAACTCAATGTCGAACAGTTGGCGCAACTCTATTACAAAAATTTCGGTCCGTTAGCGATATCGGGCGTCGATTACCTCTATTATAGTTCGAAGAACCACTCGAATACCAATTGGCCGAACGTATTGACAGTCGCCGATAACCAACTCTTCCAAATGGCCTCTCAGTTGAGTCGTATCCGCAGTCGAGGAACAGTACGCCTGCAGTCAACCAATCCATTGGTTGCGCCGCTCATTGATCCGCAGTTTCTATCCGTTCGGCGCGATTACGACGATCTGATCGATGCTATCAGTTATGTGTTGTTTGTATTGAATACGACTTCAATCGCCGAATACGTTACGCCTCAACCCTTCGACGCCATCGGTTGTCCCGTTTGTCCGAATAAACCGATGTTTGAGTGCATTAAAGGCATCGAATGCTTAATCAGGATTAGTGTCTCCACTTCCGACCATCCGTGCGGTAGTTGTCGTATGGGTGCGATCGCGCGCCCGGATGTAGTGGTTGATCCGCAGCTTCGGGTGAAGAGTGTCCGCAATCTCCGCGTTTGCGACGCTTCGGTGTTTCCGGAGATACCGAATGCGAACACAAATGACGCCTCAATTATGGTCGGCGAGCGGTGCGCGCAGTTTATACGGAATTCGTATTTAGCAAGATGAAATAAAATTTTTATGATTTTCTAGTTTTATAATGGCATTTATTATTCGAGTGCATATTTTAAAACAAATATTATGCATATTTGTAATAGCTGTAAATTGGTTGCCTTACAATTTGCACTGCTTTACCATACCTTGTACACTGTAATCTTATCACTATGGTGCTAGGTACGCTGTGAATATACATCAAAGAATTTGATCTGTATCTTTTCGAAAAATATCATTATCAAAAAATATATAATAATTTATTATATTTTTGTGATGAGAGTTTTATTTTTATTATGATTTTTATAAAAATATATCGAGAAATATTTTCTAACTTTTTGGCAAACTCTATGGTAAAATTAAAATGTTAAATTAAATTTTTATTATTAATTTTCATAACTGTAATTAGATTTTATATTATTACAGTGTAACGACCGATTGATATAGCTATAAAATAATTATTAAATTAATTAATATCTAATCATAATTATTTTTTACATGTGTTTAAATCTTATATAAGATACGAAATAATGTGTTGGGTAAATTTAAATCATAAATAACTTAAAATGAGTTTAAATGTTATCTTGGTTGTTTTATCAATTATAACGCTAAGTAATAAATACAAATTAATATTTATATAAAATGAAATAATTATTTAATATGTAATTAAGATTTTGCTGATTCAAGTGGTGATGGTAAACCGATTGGTATTATAAATAAATATTTTTAAATATTTATAAATATTATTATTTTAGCATGCATTAACTGCGTTTATCTAATAGAAATGCTTGGAATTGAGATAATTAATCAGTGCGAGGGCAAGGATGCTAACAATTATACCATGATAATTGTGTTTACGCGGAATGCAACTTGCAATCCCGCTAATGAAATTGAAGCAAAAAATACCTTGGTGCAAACAACTGGTCATGGTGAAAAGGCGGTTAACTCGTTACAGCGACTCGCCGTATCAACATATCCGGCTGGCGGTATATCAATGCAGTTTAAATAAAAAGTAAGCCAATCGTAGTATTTAATATTCGCGCTTGCTACAATTTGTTTTATTTTTAAAATGAATATATTGTAGTATTATAAAAACAGAGTTATAACAGAGTTATTTTAAGGTCAAAGGTCAAGGTCAACAAAATATTAGAGGGTTTGCTAACCATATATCTCCTGACTAAACCATAATAGCTACATCACACTTTCAATGTGATATTTTGTTAAGTAAAAATAGAAGTTTAATTTGATATATTGATCAATAAAATCAAATTGTTAAATCCAAAGATATGCGCATTCAAAGTTTGCCAATATTGCCGTTTTTCTAGTATTTTTCCAATTTATAGCCAAATTGAGCCAAAAGTCATATTCTTTGTTATTGAATATCGGCTCAATTTGGCTAAAAATTGGAAAAATACTAGAAAAACGGCAATATTGGCAAATTTTGAATGCGCATATCTTTTGATTTAACAATTCAATTTTAATGATCAAATTAAACTTCTATTTTTACTTAACAAAATATCATATTGAAAGTTTGATGTAACTATTATGGTTAAGTCTAGGGACATATGGTTTGCAAACCCTCCAATACTTTTGTGACTGTGACCTTTGACTTTAAAATCATTTATGTGGTTATAGAGTTTATATGTGGATGTATAAAATGCTTTTTACCTTGTTAAAATATTGTTACCCGTTTTCGAGCAATTGCAAAAATGCGATTACTTTTTAATATGACTTCACCTAATAATATAACATGCAATAAATAACATTATTGTTAATATTTTTAATTGTTAAATTATATTATTTTAGCCAAATTAATTAAAATTTACTAAATGTTTAAACTAATGTAAGGTAAATGTTTCTAACTAAACTCAACTTATTAAACAATTATTTGAATATGAAAGAATTAAATACATTAAATGTATAAAAATGTTTAAATGTTTAAAAATTAATTATAATATTTGTATGATTTTGTACGAACTGCGACTAAAAATTTATGCAAAATTATAAATATTACAATAATACGAATATTAAATCTATCATATTTAAATTATCATATATATTTTCTACATTTTACTGTAATTCAATAAAAAAATGAAAACTTATATTAGTTTTTATAACTTATTTATATTCAGTTATTAATCAATTCATATTCTAATTAATTACTTTATTTCCTTAATATTATCTCTTAATCTCATTATATCTGTTAAATCAATATTCAGAAACCAGTGAAATCTCAATTTAATAGTATATAATCATTTGCTTTTGCCTTTAAATGCAGCAGTATATTTTGTTTAACAAAGATATTCTTATTAATATACAGTGTAATTGCATTATATTCTACAGTGTTTGTATAATTGAGTCAAATAATAATTTAACTAATCAGAGAATAATAACAGTGAAAATGACTGGTATTGTATATAATTTCAATTTATATTTGAGCATGCTTATGTTATTTAACAATTGCATTTAACAATTTATATTATAAAATCTAATTTAAATTGTTTTTATTATAAATTAGTATTTTTATAAAATAATTTTTGTTAAAAACTAATTACAATAATAAGCAATACTACAATAAGCATGTACATTTTAGAAAACGCCGAACCATCATGCCAGAAAGTGGTGACAACGCCCAAAGTATATCCGTTGCCGGCGATTGGGTCGCGATTCGAGTGGCGCCGCAATCCGATCGACGCGAGCATTGGCGGCGAAATCGCCAAATGGACGCAATGGGCGAAAGCGGAGGCCTGTCTGCCCACCGACCGCTGGCCGCGTTACAAATGTTTGTGGGCTTTCGCGTCGCTTTGGTTTCCCGACTGCACGCGCGTTGATCGCTACGAAACTCTGGCCAAAGTGATGATCATGTGGTCGGTGTTCGACGGACACCTGACCGCGAATTGGGGCGACGCGCGCACTAAGGACCTGGACCAGGGCGAGTTGGTGTGGGGCCAGTTCGACGCCTGTTTGTACCGGTTGGCCGGCGGTGGTGGCGATGACCCGATTGAGTCTCGCGGTTACCGCTCGTACGTCCAGGCGTTCTACGGGCTTCTCAGCACTATATGCGGCTCATTGTCCCACTGGCGCCGAACGCAGCTCATCGACGGACTCCGCAGTTACGGCCTCTGCTCTAAAAACGAGTTACGCCACTCGGCCGACAACGACATCGCGTTCACTAGCATGCACGAATTCTTTGAGGTTTGATTTTGATTGGTTATAACATTTGATTAAACATTTATTGATATAATTTGTGTTTAATATTGATAAACACTATTGGTTTTACAAAATATTTATTTATATTAAGTTATTATAAGTAACATTCGTATATCTTTACAATATTAACAGTATATTATAAATTATAGCAGATATTTATGTGTAATAGATAAATAAGATTTATAAATTAATAACTTATGCATTAATATCCAGATGATTGGCATGCACGAATTCTTCGAGGTTTGATTCAATAACAAATCAATAATTATTTATTAATATTTTTATATTTAATAAATATTGAGATACACTATAAACTATACATGATATACAGCATTTTTATTAATATTAATATTATATTTATATTTCAACAATGTTGTTATACATAACAAACTATATAATATATTTATTTGTAATAATAATTTAATATTTTGTGCATTGAAATCCAGATGAGAAAGCACAATGTTGGTTTGTTGCCGTCGCAAATGTTAATCGACTACGCGTACGGAATCGAACTGGGTGAAGAGGAAATAGTTGACCCACGTCTGGATGAGCTTGGTGATTCGATGGCGATCTGTTGCGCAATAATCAACGATTTGGTCTCATTTGGCAAAGAGATGCACGAATGCGAACACAACGTACGCCGTCTGCACAATACGGTCGCGATGTTCGTCGCTCTGGACGGCTGTCTCATACCGACGGCCATCGACAGAACGGTCGCACTTCTCGCCGAATACGAGCAGAAAGTGTTTGATTTGCGTCGACTCGTCGTCACTGACCCGGACTGTAGTGACGCGAAGCGACGATTCGCCGACTCTTTGTTGCACTTAATTAGCGGCACTTTGAAGGGTAATCTCAATTCGGTTCGATATGAAGAGAAGTAAAAGATGCATGCTAAAGCGTTGTTGTTATTGTTGTTGTTAATGTTATTGTTATAATTATTGTTGTTGTTATTGCTGTTGTCATTGTTGTTGTTGTTGTTGTTGTTGTTGTTGTTATTATTATTGTATTTGTATTGCGTTATTGTTGTCGTAATTATTGTTGTTATCGTTATTGTTATAATTATTGTTGTTGTTATTGTTATTTGTATTGCGTTATTGTTATTGTTGTTGTAATGCTGTTGTCATTGTTGTTGTTATTGTTGTTGTTATTATTATTGTATTTGTATTGCGTTATTGTTGTTGTTATTGTTATTGTCTTGCGTTTAATGAATAGTGTTACAATGTATAATGTTTCATGTTGGCCTGGTTCAGTTTCGGGAGGTTTCCTGCAACCAGTGCACATTCACAAGGAGCTCACGTAGTCCTACCTGGGCAGAGCTACAGCAGTGTTGTTGAGCTCCTATAGTCACGCATTGTTAAATAAATAAGTGTTTTTTATGTCGGCGATCGGTCGGTTAGCGACTGATTGTAGGACCGCCGGCCCTCCCAGTGCTCAGTCGATAGGCTCTGAAGACTGAGTGCGAGTTAACTGTTGACTAAAAAATATTTTTGTAAAGATTTAAATATTATTAAAATTTTGTTAATAAAAATCAATTGAAAAGCCAACAAAAACTGTGCAAAAATTATTTCATATTTATGCACTTTATGTACCACTTATAAAATTATATAAGGTTATATCAGGCCTAATCAGATCGGCTCCATAGAGCCACTTTATGCTGATGCTTTTATAGACAGTTTTTGAAGATTAAAATTTATTCGTAAACATAATACAATAAATAATGAATTGTAATAACAGTTAATAATTGTATTTTAATTGAAATCAAATTGACAAATTAATCATAACATATAACAAGTATCCTGATTTGACGCTAACATATGACTAATATATTGCTTCCGATTATAGTACTTGTTATAAGTCGTATTGTATTTCACAAATGTTTAAACACAAGATACTGTACAACGAAACTTAATATAAGAATTGTTATATAAACTTAATTATGATCTAGCTTAATCTTACATTAAGAACGAGGTGAATAATTTCATGATATTTTTAAAATGATAACTCATGATCAATAGCCGGATTGTTTTAAGTTTTCTTTAAACTTGGCGCAATTTTTTGCTGGAATAATTTTACACATAACAGCTAGCAACAAAATATAACGTAGAAATATAATATATAAAGGATTAACCAGTTCATACTTTATAAACATGAGTAAAGCAGTCAACTCTATGATGATACTGTAACTTTGCATATTGATTTTTACATTATTTTTGGTTTCTGTCTATTTATTGCTTACTTAAGTTTGTAGTGAGTTAAGTTCGCTTTTATTGATTTCACAAATGTAGTAATTATTAAAGTGCATGGTCAGAATAATTTATTTGTATTATATCTATAAAAATTATAAAAAATTGTTCACTAAATGCGTTTATTTAATAGGTAAAAGTGTTTGAAGTATATTTCTAGTGATTTTTCTAATAGATCTAGGGTAACTTAAACATTCCCGGTTCTTACTTATGATCTATATAAATAATTCATTTTTTAAACATTAGCATTCACAATTTATCGGCAATTTTACATATAGTTTACAATTTATTTATTAATTACAATATAATTTTTTAAAAATAATTAACTGTTAAAACAAACCGGGTATATAATTTTACCTGGGTTCCTTCACACCCAACCACCCATCCATTAATTGTGTTACTTTATTTACAGCGATAATTTAATTATTAGACCTGCTATAGTTTTAGATTATTTTAGTTTTGATATAATTTAAATTTTGATACAATTAATTGAATTTTACTTTATGTTTAATAAATATCTTAAATTGTTTCTATTATAAAATTATTATACAATAGCTTTGTAATAGCTTTTATAAACAACATACTTGTCACAGAAATCCTACTCAAAATTTCTGAATAATTATAATAATAATGCGTCATGCATTGCGGCTATTTTTTGCACAACCCTGCATGTAGGTTAGAGACCACCACATCGCCTGGTTAGGCACGGTGGCGGGGATATCGTCACAGATTTAAGAACATACGGCTGAACGCTCCGAACTCACGTCGACTATTTCATTTGGCCGGGGCAGGCATATCGAAATGAGCTCTACCCAAACATTAGCCCCTGGGTTGGGGACCGCGTTGTTATTGAGTCCCGTTAGGGATTCACTATCAGATCGACGCATTAGCTCTTTGCGCCAACGAGCTGGTCGGACATAGGAAGTACATTTTGAAAAAAGCTGCCATATTTTAACGTGTTGAGTAGAATTAATTAAATAGACTCAAATAATTGTTATTGTTTTTAATACCTTTGATTGTTAACAAAGAAAAAGTATATATAAATTCACGTGGGACCCCACCCATCCCACACCGACGCACCTTACCCCAGGTAACTCGTTGATATCTATTTGAATAGCGGGGAAAATTTTGCTGTTAATAGAGAGGTCTTTTGTACTTTTAACACAGTGAGTCAAACATTTTATACTACCAGCATGATTAAAATTTTGTTTTTGTATTTTTCCACTTTGTATATTTGTACTGAAAAATTGCTGTGCAATAAAAAAACGAAAAAAGTTGTACTAATAGTGCTGTTTTGAAGGTTAATATACAAATGATTGCTAATATAAATAGTTCTTGGTAAATGGTATGCATTAATGGAGTGTATACTGCCATAGGAAATGCATTGGGATAGTGGATTGGACGTCTGGTGTGCTTAAGGAGAGCCTTGTAAAAATGCGCATTTTTAGCGTTATATTAATAACGCGCCAATTTGAGATAGCTTACAAATGGAACACATTGGTGAATGGTATGCATTAGTTGAGTGTATTCTGCCATAGGAAATACATTGGGCTAATAAATAGGATGGCATTAACGAGCTGATATTGATCATAGTACAACAATTAATATGAAGTTTAGGAATTTGCATTATAATGGCTTGGCTCAGCACTATTGTTAATCTAGGTTAATGATGGGTGATTTTCAACGAGCTAATATTGAGGATTGTACAACAATTAATATATAATATGAGAAGTTGCATTAAGATGGCTTGGCTCAGCACTAATATTAATCTATGCTTATGATTGATGATTGTACAACAATTAATATGTAATATGGGATTTTACATTAAGAAGGCTTAGGCAAAAACATTAATCTATGCTTATTAAATGGTTATGCTCTATTGTGAAATGGGTGCAAGTAAATTGTAAAACGTATACTTGCGCATCTGTAAAGTTTTTGTGTAGCTTACTAATATTGAAGGGAGTCCAAATAAATTGTAAAACGTAATTACTGATATGAGTTATTCAAAGTCGCATTAAGGTGGCAAGTTTGGTCACTAACATTAATCTATGCTTATTATAAGGTGAATTTAACGAAAAGGATATTTAGAGGTAATATACAGTGATTATGGAAATTCAAAATGGAACAAATCAAGCATTTGCTCAGGAATTACTAGGCCGATTTTGGTCTGTGTTGTTTTGAAACATTTAAAATTTTGCCACACTTCTTTTGGCATTGATCAATTTGGTTTAAAATCGATATTTTAAAAATTAACAATAAATAACGTTTTAATAAAATGTTTTTGCATATAATTTGGAATTGCTGGTATTATTTAAAAGAGCATGCAAATTGATCCGGGACGTGTTTTTGGAATTTTTTAAATTTGACCTTTAACTAATTCTATAAGATAAATAAGGCAAATTTTCCAAAACTTCACAACCCTATAACTTTTGATCTACAAAATATAAAATTTAGTTTTTGGTGCCAAATTATTTATTTTAGGAAAAATTACGCTGTTAATAGAGAGGCTCTTTATACTTTTAACACAGCGAGTACAACATTTTATACTACCTGCGTGATTAAAATTTCGTTTTTGTATTCCGTTATATTTGCATTGGAATATACTAGTATGAGCGTAACAAATTTGATGAAAAACAAAAAAATTTGTACTAATAGTGCTGTTTTGCAGGTTAACATACAAAAAATTGCTAATATAAACAATCCTAGCGCATTGTTGCGAATTGTATTGTTGGATTGTTAATATAAAAAGACCAATAGTGGATAGATTGGTTAAGAGTATGTTGCCATAGGAATTGCATTGGGTTCCATTGAGTTGCATTGGACGGCTAAAGAGCTTAGGAAGAGATTTATAAAAATGCACACTATTAGCGTTATATTAATAGCGCGTCAATTTGAAATAGCTTACAAATGGAGCATATTAGTGGATGGGGTGCATTAGTGGGTAGTATACTGCCATGGAAAATACATTGGAATAAAGGATTGTCTCACTGGAATGCTTAGGGGGAGCATTGTAAAAATGCACATTTTTAGCGCTATATTAATAGCACGCCTATTTGAGATGGCTTACGAATGGAACACATTAGTTTATAGTATGCATATGTGGAATGTATACTGCCATATGACTAGTGGATTGGATAGCCTATGTCGGTAACCAAGGCGCTGATCGGCAGACTTGTCGGATTCGGACCGTGTAGTTGCTAACCAACGACTCGTCGGATTGGTATTCGTGCTAACGAAAAGTGTACAGTTGCGGGAGCTACCAATAACGGCTGCGCCAAGTGTTGTGGTCGGCGGAGCGTGAGCGAGTGCGCGACCATATGAGAAGGAAGGGTTTGGTGATGTGCCAAAAGTGGCACGGAAGGCAGCAGTGTTTGAAGTGGGAAAGTGAGAGTAGAGGTGTGCAAGTGAAGCGGTATAGGTCTACACGGCGTACTGTGGCTGTTACGACAGATCGCCGTGTAGTTGATGGTCAGGGGCTCGCACACACAGATAACGTCACAATATAAGCACACTTAGGCTTACAGGAAAAATTCAATTAAATTCAATTCAATTTTATTGGAGTTAAGTATTCACCCGAACGGATGATGTTCTTTACAAAACTCATAAAAACTATAT